>MDKI01086705.1:0-86740 GCA_005239505.1 Nicotiana paniculata | reverse complement strand
GTCACTTCTATGGTGTTGTCTTGTTGAATCCTTCCGTATCTTCTTCCGTCCTTCTAACTTGTGATTTTTGGGGTCTATTTATAGGTTTAGGGTGAACCCTAACCATGTAGGAGACTTATATTTCACTTGGGAAACACTTAAACTCGTCAAACTCGGACTTGGGCGACACTGGAGACCCCTGGCGTTTGGGCTCTAACGCCCCCCTAACGCCAGGGGGGCAGGCTTTATGGGGTAAACGCCCCCCTAAGGCCAGGGGGGCCTGGATTTAAGGGGCAAACGCCCGGGCGTCTCCTTTTGCATATTTTCGACGTATTTGCATCCCTTTAGCTCCGTTTCCATCTCCAATTCACCTACACATAAAATAAACTCCATTAAGCACATAACAAGTGTATTTTTATCATTAATGCGCATAAAATGTAAGGTATATCACATGTTAAACTATGCAATTTAGTCTCGCATCAATGGGCAAAATGGAAACAAATATGCGATCGCATAACTCACCGCAAAGGTGATTATGCGATCGCAGACAGGTCGCAAACTGGGAGGTGGGCTGGGGAAACATACTGTGGAAGGGTGTGACGCATCTGCGAACCGCATTTTGACCATGCGATCGCAAATGCGTCGCACATATCTTCGTTCCCAATGGGCCTAGGGCTGGATTTGCGACACAAATGCGGTCCGCATTTTAGAAATGCGACCCGCATATTCTTTAATTACATCAGTCTAGCCCTAAATATGGCGGATTTGCAAGATTATCAACCTCCGAGGCCTAATTACCAATAAAAATTTCTACCCTTCCCCCTCCCATATACGATTTCACCACAGCACAACAAAGACATTACAGAATCCATGATTCAAAACAAAATAAAACGAAAAGGGAGACTACAGAAGAGGGGAGAGAAGGACATACCAGATTAGTAGATGTAGAAGATTAGATGGAATTGCCACTCAGCTATTGCAATGTAGGTTCTTTTCTCTTTCGATTCCTATTTGCCCGTTTTGGGTCTCTTCCTATTCGTTTTCTCCTTTTTTATTCTTTTTTTTTTTGGATTTATTTTATTTGTGTTGTTTTTGCTTAAGAGGGAAGTTGTGAGAGAGAGAACAGTGAGGACTTACTTGGGGCGAAATGCGATGGGGGAGAGATCGCAGAAAGGAGTGTGCAATCGCATCTTCATCATGCGATGAAACATTCAATGGCTTACCAAGTTCGAAATGCGGTGAACGTATGCGATCGCATAAAAGAAAGTCGTTTCGCATACTGCACCTTGATATCAAATTTTCATCACGAACATTTTCCAAGCAAACTATTGATGTCTACAACCATAATGCGATCCGCAGACATGAAATGCGGTAGCATATGCATCGCAGACTGGCCAATTTTTTTTCTCGTGGCTTTCATGTGCACTTCAACCCTGTCTTTGGTTTTGTTTGCATTATCTGCACTCACGCACATATTAAATTTCTCCAAAATCCACATTTATAAAAAAAGGAAGATGAAAAAGAGATAAAGTAGAAAATGTTACCACACATGGGTTGCCTCCCATGAAGTGCTTGATTTAACGTCGTGGCACGACGAGATTGGTACTCCCTTAGAGTCATTCATTAGTAGGACAAGGACCACCCTTCAGAGTTATTTGCTCTACCACATGCCTCTCACCATCGGTACCCAAGTAGTGTTTGATGCGTTGGCCGTTTACCTTGAACATACGAAGTCCGTTCTCAGTTGCTAGTTCCACCACACCAAAAGGAGAGACATTCACCACTTTGAAAGGGCCAAACCATTTAGATTTGAGTTTTCCTGGGAAGAATTTGAGTCGGGAATTTAATAGTAACACCAAGTCACCAGTATGGAACTCCCGTTTCAAGATCTTCTTGTCATGGAAAACCTTCATTCTCTCTTTATACATATATGCGCTATCATAAGCGTGGAAACGGAATTCCTCCATTTCATTGAGTTGATTGAGCCTCAAATTAGCAGCTTCATTCCAGTCCAGGTTCAATTTCTTGAGTGTCCACATGGCTTTGTGCTCAAGCTCCACGGGTAGATGATATGCTTTTCCGAACACTAGCCTGTATGGAGAGGTACATATAGGAGTTTTGTATGCGGTCCGGTAGGCCCATAATGCATCATCCAGCTTCCTTGACCAGTCGGTCCGGTTTGCATTAACTGTTTTGCTAGGATGTTCTTTATCTCCCTGTTGGAGACTTCAACTTGGCCACTTGACGGGAGATGATAAGGCGTCGCCACCTTGTGCTTTACACCATACTTCTCCAATAGGCCATTGAACGCCCTGTTGCAAAAATGGGAACCACCGTCACTGAGAATTGCTCTAGGAGTGCCGAACCGTGTGAATATGTTTATTTTCAAGAACGCGCTTACACTCCTAGCTTCATTGTTTGGAAAGGAAATGGCTTCAATCCACTTGGACGCATAGTCCACGGCTACAAGAATGTATTTCATACCACAAGAACTTACAAACGACCCCATAAATTCGATGCCCCATACGTCAAAAATTTCAACCTCCAACACAAAGTTCGTTGGAATTTCATGCCTCTTGGAGATTGACCCTTGTCGTTGGAATTGGTCACATGCTTTGACCATTTGATTTGCATCATGATGGAGAGTTGGCCAATAGTATCCACATTCAAGCACTTTCGCCGCCGTCCGTTTCCCTCCATGATGACCCCCCGCAGGTGAGTCATGACATGCCTTTAGAATAGGAATCACTTCTTCTTCTGGGCCATATCTTCTAATAATGTTGTCCGCACAGATGCGGAACAGAAATGGTTCCTCCCAATAGTATTGACGGCAGTCCCTCAAAAATTTCTTCTTCTGGTATGACTCCAAGCCATCAGGCATAAGCTCACTCACCAAAAAATTTGCAATATCGGCATACCAAGGAGCTAAAGAAGAAGATAATGTCAGAATATGCTCATCATGGAAGGCATCATCAATATCTAAGTCATCTTTCGGGCGCCCATTTTCTTCAATTCGAGAGAGAAGGTCTGCAACTTGATTCTCAGTGCCTTTTCCGTCTTTGACCTCAAAGTCAAATTCGTGCAATAGAAGGACCCATCGGATTAACCTTTGCTTGGCATCTTTCTTCACCATGAGATAGTGAAGAGCAGCGTGATCTGTAAAGACTATCACCTTGGATCCCAAAAGATAAGCCCGGAATTTCTCAAAAGCATAGACAGTAGCAAGGATTTTTTGCTCTGTCACTGTGTAGTTCATTTGGGCACCATTGAGAGTTTTTCTTGCATAGTATATGGGATGAAGAACTTTGTTGTGACTTTCACCCAAAACCGCTGCAATAGCTACACCACTAGCGTCACACATAAGCTCGAATGGGAGAGACCAATCTGGTGTGACAATAATAGGGGCCGTGGTGAGATTTTACTTAAGCACCTCAAATGCTTTGAGGAGTTCATCATTGAACAAGAACTTGGCGTATTTTTCAAGGAGTTTGCACGTAGGGTTTACAATTTTTGAAAAGTCCTTGATGAAGCGTCGATAGAAGCCGACATGACCAAGAAAGCTTCATATGCCTTTCTCCGAAGTTGGAGGAGGTAGTTTGGAGATGACCTCAACCTTCTCCTGATCGACATCAATGCCCTTTTCTGAAATTTTGTGCCCCAACACAATCCCTTCATCGACCATGAAGTGACATTTTTCCCAATTGAGCACAAGATCGGTTTCTTCACACCGTTTTAGCACTTGCCGGAGGTTGTCAAGGCAATTCTCAAAACAGTCACCACCCACCGAGAAATCATCCATGAATACTTCCAAAAAATCCTCCACCATATCGGAGAATATGGACATCATACATCGCTTAAATGTGGTCGGGGCATTGCACAATCCAAAAGGCATCCGACTAAAAGCAAAGGTGCCATACGGGCAAGTGAAGGTTGTTTTCTCTTGATATCCCAAAGCTATTTTGATTTGGTTGTAGCCGGAATACCATCAAGTAAGAAATAGAATGATCTTCCCGGTAGCCGATCAAGCATTTGATCAATAAAAGGCATTGGGAAATGATCCTTGCAAGTAGCATTGTTAAGCTTCCGGTATTCCATGCACACTCTCCATCCGGTGACCATCCGCATAGGGATAAGTTCATTCTTTTTGTTGTGGATCACCGTCATGCCTCCTTTCTTTGGCACACATTGCACTGGACTGACCCAAGGACTACCCGCAATGGGGTAGACAACCTCGGCGTCCAACCATTTGATTATATCCTACTTGACTACCTCTTGCATAGAGGGATTTAATCTTCTCTAATGCTCTACGCTTGGTTTGCTCCCTTCTTCCAGTTGGATTTTATGTTCACATATTCCAATGGGAATTCCTCGGATGTACGCTAATGTCCATCCAATCGCTTCTCAGTGCTCCTGCAAGACATTTAGCAATGCATCAACCCGCACATGATCTTCCACCTCGTAAAAAACATCAATTACTGAGATCCCCTCATATGCGCTTGGCAATTTCAACCTCTTGCTTGCTTGGAATGTATCTTCTTCATCATTCACTCGGAATTTGATTTCATGTCTCTCCAAATCCATTATGCTCTTCCCGTTGCAAGGAATGGTCTTCCTAAAATGATAGGAATCTCTTTATCCACCGCACAATCCAAGATGACAAAGTCGGCCGAGAGAAGGAACTTCCCCACTTTCACTAGAACATCATCAACAATGCCCAAGGATTTCTTTATGGTTTGATCGGCCATTTGCAAACACATGGTAGTTGGGCTTGGAAATCCTAATCCCGCTTGCTTGTAAATAGCAAGAGGCATCAAATTTATACTAGCACCGTTATCACAAAGTGCTCTAGCAAAATTTCTCAACCTAATGGTGCATGGGATAGTAAAAGCTCCCGGGTCTCTCTTCTTCTCCACGGTTGATGTAGCAATTATTGAACTAACCCGGTGAGTCAAATTTACCACCTAATTCTTTGTTGTTCTCTTCTTTGTCATCAACTCTTTAAAGTACTTTGCGAACCTCGGCATTTCTTGGAAAGCTTCCAAGAATGGAATATTCACCGACAATTGCTTCAAGATGTCATATAATTTTTCAAACTTCCCATCATCCACTCTTCATGCAAGCCTTTGAGGAAATGGAGGGTTAGGCCTAGGAATTGGTGGAGGAGATTTTCGGGTCTCCTTCGCCTTTTCCACGACCTTTCCTTTTCTTTCTCTTTAAATCTCATCCTCTAGAGGGGTTTCTTCAAACTCCACTACTACCGGCAACTCACTCCGTGCTTTCTCTCCTTGATCAATGCTCTCAACATCAATCACTTTCTCACTCTCGTCTTGAAGCACCTTACCACTTCTCGTTGTGATGGCCATGCAATGAGATGTCGACCCCCCTAGGACGCTTTTTGGGTTGTCCACCGTGTCACTTGGAAGTGTGCATTTTTGCTTGGGAGTTTTCTATCTTGATAAATCTCTCATTTGCAGTTCAAGTTTTTGAATCGAAGCGGTGTGTGAACCCACCACCTCAGACATATTCCTCATTGTTGCATCGCTTTTCTCTTGATTTTGCAAAATCCGCTCTAGGATCCCTTCCATTTTTTATTCACTTGACGACCCCTCCTTGTATTGTGAAGAGTTGGAATATTGCCCTCGTGGTGGTACATAAGGATTGGAGCTTCTATTGGAATAATTGTTGTTGTTGTTCCATGATCCTTGTCCACCTTGATCATTGCGCCAATTTTGTTGGCCTTGCCCTTGCGGGTTTGGCCTCCAATTGTTTTGTTGGCGGTAACCTCCCTGAGAGTTTTGAACATAATTTGCTTCTTTCCACTCTTGATTACCCATTGATTGCATGTCTTCCACCATATGCACTTTCTTCGTTTGATTTTCCTTGCGCATCTTTGTCAATACATCAACATTAGTGGCAAGACCTGCAATCACTTGGTCTCTTTCTTGATTCTCCTTGATCATGTTTGCAAGGAAGGAGTGCAATAAGAAATTCCCCCACTCGTATCTTCCGAATTCCATGCTTGATTGTGCTTAGACATCTTGTCTAAAATTTGAGTAATCCTAGCAAATGACTTATCCATGAAAGATCCATCCGCGGCATTCTTTGCAATTGACTGGGAGAGTGGGTCCAAACCCATGTAAAATTTCTCCATTAAAATATTTTTCGGTAATCATGGTTCGGTGATCTCACAAGATACAGCTTGAAATGGTCCCATGCTTCATATAAGTGCTCCCCCGGCATTTGGTTGAAGAAAAATATTTTGTCTCTAAGCTCAGATTTCTTGCTATCCGGGAACCACTTTGACAAAAAGGCTCGGACAAGCTCAGGCCATGTAGTGATGGTGTGAGAAGGTAAGTTGAGGAGCCATTTCCTTGCCTCTCCCGCTAAGGAGTACTTGAACACCCGCAACCTCAAAGTGTCATCCACACATTGGTCTATTTGTGCATGGCGCACACACCCAAGAAGTTCCTTAGGTGTTACGTTGGATCATCATCAGTTGAGTTGTGAAATAATACTTTTGCCTTAAGCATCAATGTCATTCCATGGTCCAGTTTAAATGTCGATACACCAACTGCCGGTGGAAGGATAGCATTGGAGTCGTCGATGTATTCCTCAATATCATCGAAAGGATTTTCCTCTTGCCCATAAAGCTCCGCCATTGTGACCTGGGACACCAATACAAAACAAGCAACTTGTGATGGAATAGAAACAGATATAAAGTGAAGTACACACTAACTAGTAATTTCAAAACCGTATTTCCCGACAACGGCGCCAAAATTTGATATGCTCAAATTACACTTTGAAATAGTGTAAAGCGGTCGAAGTCAAATATAACAAACAAGGTTGGGGTCGAATCCCACAGGGAATAGGTGTTAAAATAATAATTTGATTGTGTGATTCTTAACTCAAATCATAATTCCATTCCATTAGTGAATGGGATATGGGGGTTTGGTGTGTAATAATCTAGGAAATGTAGTGGCAATGAGAATTAATTAAAGTTGTAATTAGTATGATTAAGTAGACCATGGTTGTGTCCCCTTTTTATGAAGTGTAATGCAAATGGGTATTAATATGATATATTTCTAATGGGAAGTTCTTGATATTCAATTGATTTCTAAATGTCTACCAAATATTTTCCAATAATAGGGTAGAATTTCCTCTTTATAAATTTCCCAAATATAAAAGAGTTGCAATAAAACAAAATCACTTATTTCCAAATAAAACCAACTTATTCCTAAGTGATTCTATTAAACAAGGTTTAAAGCCTTGAGTCATTGATATTTACTCTTACCAAATCTAACCCACTTTTCCAAGCTAAGAAAGAATTTAAGGCATACGTTAATGTTTGGAACCACTAACAATAAATATGAAATGAAGATTAAATAAATATCAACAACCCATTATGCATATATTCAATGGCAAATACCCAAATACTTAACACCCATTTAGGGTCCACAACCTTAGTATTTAAGGCTAGCTACACATAATAAATGACAAAAATCTAAGAATAATAAGTGTCATGAATGCTTACAAAACCAAGGATTACTTTCTCTAATGCTTCAAAAAAAGAGGAGAATATTTAATAGGGTAATGTTCCTTTAAAACCAGACAAGAATGACCCACAAAACCCTAATAAATCTATTTATAGTGGGCTAAAAATCGGGGCCAGAACGGACAAAAATACCCTTTCAGGTCAACTATGCGTTTGCATCTCTAAACCCTAGTTTCCAGGTAGTCACCGCTTTGTTGATCTGCAGTTCGCATTGTTGATCTGCGGTTAACATTATTGATATGCGACCGCAGATTTGCATCGCATTCTTGAGGCGACATCAGGTACCAGGGATTCTGCGGTTAACTTTGCGGCTCACATGTATGTTATGCGGTCGCATAATCAACCGCATTCTTGCTCTCGAATTTGGCCTATCTTTCTGTTGAGGTCTGCGATCCCTTGGTGCTTTATGCGATTCACATGTTAGTTCTGCGATGTCCTCTTGTCAAATATGCGATCGCATAGTGTTAATTTCCTCGCTTTTTATCTCCTTTGATCTCTTTTCCCTGTTATTGAGTGTTTAAGCGTCATGCACTGCAAAACATCTAAATTCTATAAGTATAAACGGTAAATGCTCTTGAAACAATCTATAATCTAAGCAATTTGGTTTTAAATGTGCCGAAATTCTCTGGCACATCATTTGTATCTCCAGCAAATGCATCGGCACCATTCGAGGTCGCAGTCTTTCCGCCGCGAACACACATTCCATTTGAAATAAGGATGCCGCACAAATTCTGGTGGCAATGTCAACCATGCCACCCTTCTATCCAAACGCTATCCCTTGGGACTACACAACCAAGGCAATAAGGAAAGGCAAGGTCAGGTCTAAGGAAGCTGTCGCAGCATAGGGTATGACGAGAATTGGTAGGGTCTACAACCCCGAGCATCTGGCCGAGTCAAGCAAGCATGCTGCCAACCGGCCTCCCCTTACCGAAACAGGTCCCGATGACCTTTAGAGAAAGGTACAGGCTAAGAAGTATGCAGTTATCAACCAGGTGAACATGACTCCGACACAGATATCCATCCTCTCTTTGCTACAGAATTCGGAAACACATAGAAATGCTTTGTTGAAAGTTTTGAGTCACGCATATGTGCCACTAGCGGGGAAACGACCAATATGGTAGGACAGGTGCTGGAGAGTCATAAAATCACTTTTCATGAGTACGAGCTACCACCTGAAGGATTGGGGCACAACAAACCGTTGCACATCACCGTGCAATGCAAAGATCATTTCATCACAAGGATCTTGATCGATAGTGGTTCCAATCTGAAAATTTGTGATAACACTCAAGAAATTGGGTAAAGGGATGCATGAGATAAGGGATGGAGCGATCAATGTGAAAGCCTTCGATGGTTCTCATAGGTCGACCACAAGGGAGATCAGTCTATGTCTGTACATGGGACCGACTTGGTTTGAAGTAGATATCCAGGTGATAGATGTGCCAGCATCCTACAACCTATTGTTGGGACGACCCTAGATTCGTGTTGCTAGGGCCATTGCATCAACGCTACATCAGGTGGTAAAGTTTGAGTGGAACCACCAGGAGGTGATTATTCATGGTGACGGTAGCAACCCCATTTATAGTCATCAAACTATTCCGGTGATTGACGGAAAAAGGAAGATAGGCGGGGGAACTTACCACCACATTGAACGGGTCAATACTATCAATAAGGACAAGTGATGGGATAGCAAGATTGAGAGCATCCTGAAATGGAGAGGATATGAGCCTGGCAAAGGGCTCGGTAAGAACCTCTAAGGGATCACGAAGCCCATAAAGCTCAAGGAACATGGCACCACTTTCGGTATGGGGTATGAGTACACTTTGCAGGAATTCAATAACTGGTCGCCACCTTGGCGCGGTCCCTATTACCCTTTGGAGCAGCCGATACATCATCTTGAGCAGACTTTCAAGCAGGCCGACATCATTTACGGATCAGACAAAGAAGAAGCACTTGCAGCGGTGAGGAGTTTGTTCCTAGAAGACGAGGATATGGATTTCTGGGTTGTTCTCGAAGAAGAGGGGGAGGAAGGCCCTTCCATACAGACTGTAACCAAAGGGACATATCTCAAGAACTGGTCTATCAAGACAACCAAAGCCCGACGTGCCTAGGGGTAGCAAGGATAAAAGAAGTATTATTTACTTTTTTATTTACTAAATGATTTTCCTTTTCCTGCATTTTTCAATTTCTGCAATAAGATCTTCAATGTTCAAAATAGTTATTCAATCCATCGTATGATGACATGAATGGTCTAAGTACGTCTATTGTTGTTAGCAAACTGCCAACCAATCTAATGTGTCCACCGGTGAAACAAAAACTCAGAAAGTTCAACCCCAACATGAGTTTGAAAATCAAAGAAGAAGTTACCAAGCAGATCAACGCCAAAGTTCTACGGGTAGTGGAGTGCCCGACATAGTTAGCCAATATAGTACTTGTGCCAAAGAAGAAGGGTAAGGTCAGAGTCTGCGTCGACTACCGGGATCTCAATCGGGCCAGTCTGAAAGACGACTTCCCCTTAGCAAATATACACATTCTGATTGACAGCTGCGCCAAGCTTGAATTGCAGTCCTTCATGGATTGCTTTGCCGGTTATCACCATATTTGGATGGACGAGGAAGATACTGAGAAAATGGTGTTCATCACGCTGTGGGAAGTGTAATTTTACAAGATGATGCCATTCGGCCTAAAGAATGCAGGGGCCACCTACATGAGGGGCATGACCACCATATTCCATGACACGATTCAAAAGGAGATCGAGGTGTACGCGGATGATGTCATTATCAAATCAAAGAAAGTTGTTGATCACATAGAGAATTTGGGGATGTTATTCAACAGATTGCGAAAATACAATCTGAAACTAAACACCGCAAAATATGCATTTGTGGTTCCTGCTGGGAAGTTACTGGGGTTATTGTAAGCCGCTGGGGAATAGAATTGGAACCGTCAAAAGTCAAAGCCATTAAGGAACTACCACCACCAAGGAACAAGAAAGATGTGATGAGTTTCTTGGGGAGGCTTAATTACATCAGCCGGTTTATAGCACAGTCTACAATCATCTGTGAGCCAATCTTTAAGATGCTAAAGAAGGACGTTGCGACCAAGTGGACCGATGATTTTCAAAAGGCTTTCGACAAAATAAAGGAATATTTGTCAACACCGCCAGTCCTAGAACCGCCGGAGACAAGCATGCCTCTGTTACTATATCTTGCCGTGTTAGATGAAGCTTTCGGCTGCGTTCTGGGGCAGCACGATGAAACGAGAAGGAAGGAACAAGCTATTTATTACCTCAGCAAAAAGTTCACTCCATATGAGGCCCGGTATTCTCTATTAGAGTGTACCTGTTGTGCTCTAACTTGGGTCACCCAAAAGCTGAGGAATTACTTCTATGCCTACACAACATATCTCATATCAAGGATGGATCCATTAAAGTACATCTTTCAGAAGCCCATGCCCACTGGAAAGCTAGCCAAGTGGAAAATCCTGCCGAGCGAATTCGACATTGTTTACATGACTCAGAAGGCAATTAAAGGACAAGCTCTGGCAGACCAGCTTGCTGAGAATCCCATAGACGGAGAATACGAACCACTAAAAACATATTTTCCTGGTGAAGAGGTATCATTCATAGGAGATGATATTGGAGAATCCTATGATGGTTGGGGGATGTCCTTTGATGGAGCAGCAAATTTCAAGGTGGTCAGTATTGGAGCTGTCCTAGTATCAGAGACCGGTCACCATTATCCGATATACGCCAAACTCAGATTCCCTTGCACCAACAATATGGCCGAATATGAAGCCTGCATCTTGGGGCTCAATATGGCCATTGACATGAACAACCAGGAGTTGTTAGTGATTGGTGATTTAGACTTATTGGTACATCAGGTACAAGGAGAATGGGAAACAAAGAATTCCAAGATACTGACGTATCTGCACCATGTACAAGAATTAAGAAAGAGGTTCAGAAAGATAGAGTTCCGGCACATCCCCAAAATCCAGAATGAGTTCGCCGATGCATTAGCTACTTTGTCCTCAATGATCCAGCATCCGGACAAGAATTTCATTGACCCTATTCCTATAAAGATCCATAATCAGCCAGCTTACTGTGCCCATGTCGAAGAAGAAGCAGACGAAATTCTTGGTTTCATGACATCGATGAGTACTTGGCAAAAGGAGAATACCCCGAGCTTGCAAATTCCAACCAGAAATGCACACTTCGGAGGTTGTCCAACAATTTCTTCCACAGCGGAGGAATATTGTATAGTAGGACTCCCGATTTGGGTTTATTAAGGTGTGTTGACGCAAAACAAGCGTCAAAATTGCTGGAAGAAATCCATGTTGGGACATGTGGCCCACATATGAATGATTTTGTTCTAGCAAAGAAGATACTCCGAGCTGGTTACCTTTGGATGACTATGGAAAGGGATTGCATCCAATATGTTCAGAAGTGCCACCCCTGCCAGATACATGGGGATATGATAAAGGTGCCTCCAAGTGAGCTCATTGCAACCAGCTCACCATGGCCGTTCGCCGCTTGGGGTATGGACATTATTGGACCAATCGAGCATGCCGCCTCCAATGGCCACAGGTTCATTCTGATCTCCATTGACTACTTCACTAAATGGGTTGAAGCAGCCTAGTACAAAGCAGTTACTAAGAAAGTCATGGCTGACTTTGTCCGCGACCGCATTGTTTGTCGGTTCGGAGTTCCAGAGTCAATCATCACCGACAATGGTTCTAATCTCAATAGTGACTTGATGAAAGCTATGTGTGAAACTTTCAAGATCAAACAGAAAAATTCCACAGCATATAGACTGTAGATGAATGGAGCCGTATAGGCCGCTAACAAAAACATCAAGAAGATACTAAGAAAGATGATAGAAAGGCACAAGCAGTAGCATGAAAAGTTATCATTCGCTTTATTGGGATACTTCACCACTGTCCGCACATCAACATGGGAAACTCCCTATATGCTAGTTTATGGTACAGAGGATATTATTCCTACCGAAGTGGAGATTCCATCTCTAAGAATTATATAGGAAGTCGAGCTCAACGATGCAAAGTGAGTAAGAAGCCGTTATGAGAAATTAGCCCTCATATATGGGAAGAGAATGAATGCGGTATGTCATGGTCAACTATATCAGAACAGAATGGCCAGGTCCTTCAACAAGAAAGTCAAGCCGAGACGATTCACACCAGGGCAGCTGGTGATAAAGAAAATCTTTCTGCATCAAGATGAAGCTCAGGGGAAGTTCTCTCCCAACTGGCAAGGTCCGTACATGGTTCATAGAGTGCTGACATGAGGAGCACCCATACTTGCAGAAATGGACGGAGAAGTTTGGCCGAAACCGATTAATTCAGAAGCAGTCAAACGCTAGTATGTGTAATCATTATGCTTTCTCAGTGAAGTAAATTGAACTACGCCTGACCTGATTCACGTTTAAGAGGGGATACGTAGGCATCCCTATGGGTTCGGTCACAATTCAATAAAAATCTATTTCTCCCTTTGGAAACCGGGGAAGGATTTTGAGGAGGACCCTCACAATTCTGAAGTGAGTAGCAGTTGACAAGAATTCACCCAGCCAACTGGGGTAGAATTTTGTGAAGGAATCTCAAAATTTTGAAGCAAGTTCAGCGAATCGCCGCGCGAGCAGCACTCAGAGGCGTCCACCCAGCAAACTGGGGCCGAATTTTGAGGAGGACCCTCAAAATTTCGCAGCAGGAGAGATTGCAATGTCTTAAGACGTGTCGTGTAGTCGGTTCATCTAAAACTATTTTAGGCACAAAATTGCAAAAGCCCCAAAATATATTATCCTCTCAAAGGACAAACATCGTTCTTCAAACTTGTCATGCCAACATTTATTATCAACACAAACGATTCTTCCTTATCACAATGCCCTACCGCAATTTAACACCAACTAAGATTTTTTGTTGTCCTTCCTTAGATCTTGCATAAGGCTACCATTCTTCCTTCCGAGACTAAACAATGTCTCTATATGCATTCGCATATCGCATAAGGCTATCATTCTGCTTTCCGAGACTAAACGCTGTCTCCATCTGCATTCACATATTGCATAAGGCTACAATTCTGCCTTCCGAGACTAAACGTTGTCTCCATATGCATTCACGTATTGCATAAGACTATCATTATGCCTTCCGGGGTTAAATATTACCTCCATCTGCATTCGCATATTGCATAAGGCTAACATTCTGCCTTCCGAGGTTAAAATCTACATCCATCTACATTCACATCTTGCATAAGGCTACCTTTCTTCCTTCTGAGGTTAAACACTACCTCCATCCGCATTCGCATATTGCATAAGGCTACCTTTATGCCTTCCGAGGTTAAATGCTACCTCCATCTGCATTCGCATCTTGCATAAGTCTACCTTTCTACCTTCCAAGGTTAAACGCTACCTCCGTCCGTTTTCGCATATTTCATAAGGCTACCTTTCTGCCTTCCGAGGTTAAATGCTACCTCCATCCGCATTCTCATCTTAGATAAGGCTACCTTTATGTCTTCCGAGGTTAAACGCTACCTCCATCTGTATTCGCATCTTTCATAGGGCTACCTTTCTACCTTTCGAGTTTAAACGCTACCTCCATCTGCATACCTTTCTACCTTTCGAGGTTAAACGCTACCTCTATCTGCATTCACATCTTGCACAAGGCTACCTTTCTGCCTTCCGAGGTTAAACGCTACCTACATCTACATTCGCATATTGTATAAGGCTACCATTCTTCCTTCCGAGGCTAAACGCTGCCTCTCATTTACTTCTCAAAAGCAACCAATGCCTCTAGTATTATTTACTGCGCTTTCCTTTTGGGCTAAGCTCTGCCCCTTTAATTCGCAAGACTAAGCTCTATCTTGTCAGCATCATACTATTTCATCTTCATGGGATGAAATATCGCCAACTTATCCAAAGGCGTCATCGTTCGGAGGCACAATCTTCATGGCCCGAGAACACCATGTTATGGCCTGAGGATCTCTTTTATCAGTTTGCATATCATTATTCAAAGGCATCATGGTTCGGAGGCATCATATTCATGGCCTGAGAACATCATTTCATGGCCTGCGAATCCTGCATCAGGCAATTCATTGCCCAGGACATCATGGTCTAAAGACGACATCCTTAACCGTCTAAAGACAACATTCATAGTCCAAATGGAATTTGCATCATGTTTAAATTACGCACGATATGCTTGTATTACTCATTTGCAGGTAACCCGGCATGAATAAACTATCTCGGTAGGAGCAATCCCGCTCCAGTTCTCATAATTACACCGTAAGCCTCTTATTCACCCAACCTTACACTTTGCGCCCGTCCTTATAAAATTGCATCGATATACTTCGCCGGTGGCTCCTGAACTACATACGGCCTGATTCCTGTAAAACCAGGGATATGTAGGCAACTCAGAAACCAAGGTGCGGCCTAAACCTCTTCAAACCGCTTTGCTCGGTCAAAATTGGCCATCAAGTCTTTACCCGACAACTCTTCCATCCTTCCCCGTGTAAAGAGGGGCAACTGTTGATACCTAATTTTTCCTCAATCTATTTTAAAATTTGCATATATATCTTCAAAATCACTTTTTATAATAACTGATATTTTTCCGTAATTTTTCATATTTTTATTAAATTCTTTTCCAATTTATTCAGTATGTCTATATTCAATAACTATTCATAAATTGTATTATAAATAATTTCAAAATATTTCCCAGATCAATATATCATTTTTAATCCTATTAGGATTAATTATTTCACTAGTTAGCCAAATTCCCATTATTTGGCTATAGTTACAACAATTTTGCAATTATAGCTTAATTGTACATTTTGTGCCATTTTAATTCAATAATTATTCATTTTATATTTTCTATATTAATTAATTACCTTAATTTCACCTATTTAACCTTAATTTCATTTTATATGATTATTAGCTATCGTTATTAATTATTTATCTAATTTTAATGGGTATTTAACAAATAGCCATTCTTTATTTAAAATCCAGCCTAATTAATTCGGACCCCAAACCCAATTAATTAACAGAATAACCCAGTCCAAACCTAGAATCCTACCCGGCCCAATCCCTCACTCAATTTGAACCGTTGATTAATTCAAATCAACGGTCCAGATCCCCTTACAATAATTAACCTTAGACTACCCCTCCCCCCGTCTCTCGTTCTCTCCCTCTCACTTCCGATCCATCTCTCTCAACTCTCTCAACTCTCTCTCTTCCCTTCAACGCCCTCCAGTAGACCTGGCCCTTCTCCGGCCATCGCCTTGCCAGAATCTATGGCGATTCAACCACGTACCAGCCTTATGGCTCCCCCCTTTGAACGTGTGCCACTGTTTTGAGGCCTAATATGAACCAGAGGCAGTCTACACACCATCTTCGATCTCATGCCATATTTCCGGCTATCCATGGCCGTTCGAGTAAGATCTTTACACTTTCCGGTGGAAACCGGTAAAACCCTGAGTTTTTCTCTCCATTTTGGGTTCTCTCTTCGAAACCCTAACTTCTAAAACTTCCAAACTTTATAGATATGTAACAGATCTATACAAATCTCGAGTTGTTTTGAGGTTTTCTTTAAAGGTTCTTTATTTTCCCCTAAAATTGATTTTGTCTTCCAACTAGGGTTTCTTGAAAACCTTTCTGCAAAAACTATTTCCTCGAGTTTAAGTATTCTTCTATGATTATGTTCATATTTTTAAACGATTTTTGTTAAAAACTCTTTTTAATAATTTATTATGTTAAAACTTCAGTTTTAACACTGTATTATAATCGTAGGTTGGTCTTTCTTTCGATTTGTTATGTGTCTGTCTCTCATGAATATGTCCGAAGTTTCCTATGATTTTTTACCCTATTTTGCTCATTAGAGTTCTTAATTTTTGCTTATTCTACTTATGTTGTAGTTGTTCTATTTAAATGAATCTCTAAATCTATGTGATTTCCTGCTACTATAGTCATTAGGGTTTCTGACTCTTTGATCCTCCCTGTTATATCATGTTCGTTTGTTAAATCCTTTAATCATTAACTGTGTGTTAGTATTGAATCCTTGATTCTATGTGATTTTTACTTGAATTTCTGAATCCCTTATTTCCTGTGATTGATTTAGTTTAATTGATTTCCTGTGATAATATTTTTACGACCTTTAGTTACTTCTTGCCTTATTACATGACTGATTTTACTGTCAATTGATTCTTACTGTAGTGTTTTAATTAAAACCTTATGAACCTGACCCCAATTTCCTATTATGTGATTACTATGTTCGAAATCTTTCCGTATTTGTTTTACACGATTTCTTTCCTTACTTGTTACCTGTTCTGACCGTTTGAAATTTAACTCCCTTAATTAGGGGAGTACTAGTACTGATTTTGCAACTAATTGATTCTTTGAGTTCCATAATTACTGGGCAGTCTAATTATTACCTTATTTTGACCTAGTTTAAAACTATATATATACTCTATTCATTTCATGGCGCACACACATGAACAACTAATTTGTTCAAATATCTCTCTCACAACTAAAACTTGCTCTCTATTCTCTCTTCTGTGCTACATGCTACTATTCTAAGTCAGTCGGCTGCAAGCCAAGGCTAACTACTGTACCTCTTCTATTCCTGCTCTGTGTTTCTACTTTCTTCACTTCACTAGTATGTTCTAATTCAGATTTCAGTCCTCAAACCAACATGTTTCTATTATTGTTGCAAGTTATTGTGTTTCTAATATGCTTCTATTTGCTATTCTGTTGTTCAACATGTAACTAAGATCCTGAATCCCCTCTACCTGTTAAGTTATGCTTTACTTGTCAATGACCAACATGTTTCTGTATACTTAGCACCTGCTTCTTATGTGAATCCCCATGCATATGATTGGTACATTAGTGATCATAGTCTTAGCTATTTGGTCATGTTATGTTAATCTGATCCAATACTTTACTGTACCCCTGATCCTCTGAACCCTTATGAGCTTCTGATTGCATGCCTATATGTGTTTCCGCCTACTACATGCTTACCCTTACTTGCTCTGTATTTATCCCTCAAATCCCATTACCCCTGCTTGTAATTGTTGGACTATTACTGGTCCTTTGTGTGATGTTGACCTCGGTGTTTCTGCTTTTGGTGTTTAAACTTCTTTGTTATAAAACTATTCCAATCAAGTTTCCCTCTTCAAAATTGTTTTCTTACTTACTCTTTTCAAAACTGTTTTCTTACTTAACCTTTTCAAAACTATGTCAAGCACCCTCACATATACTCTTAGAAGTCTAGGTTTTGCGCCTTCTGCGTGACCATTACCTTGGGACCCTTGAGCTCTCTATGAACTTTGACACACAGAAGCTGGCCATTCGACAGTGCACTTACTCTATCTTGGCTATGAAATCTGGGTGTGACTAATGCCCGGGATCCCTTGAGATCCTTAGGGAACTCCGACACACCTTGATCATGTGAAAGGTTATGAATAGAATGGCATTGAGGCATTCTAGAGATTCTGGGCCTATCAGTAGGCTCCCTATAGTATAACTTCTTCTTTCCATTATTCACTTATGTAATTCGTGCAAATGCCTGTAATAATTGTTGTAAACAACTCTTTGGGATGGATAGTGAAAAGGGAAGGGTAAATATGCATGCTATAGATATTAGAGGGTAGAAGCCATGCTATTAGGTTTTATTCCTTATTTTCGTAATAGAAATCATTCTTAGGACTCATATGCACAAGATCATGGATTAGAGACCATGTTCCCTAGGTCTTTACACTTACTGTTTTCAACATTTATTGGCATCTCATTTCGAAAGTCCTGTGCTAAAATGTGCTAATAACCTCTATGTTGCCATGTACACTTAGAGATCATGTTTAGCATAAAAACACTCATAAAACTGTCATGTTTACATCTACTGAACCATGTTTAAACAATGCAATATTTGTGCATTAAGAGATCATGTTTAGGCTTCTGATTCTGCATCATTCTGCATCTCAGTGCATTAGATACCATGTTTTAGGATTTCATTCGTACTCGCTTAAGAACATCTAGTTTAACTACTGGTGCATGTTAAAGGTATAAAACATTTCACTCAGTTTTTCTAAAACAACTGGCAACAATTCTGTGTTCTGAACAACCTAGAACAACATGCGTAGGTAATACTTTGCAGCAGCCCTTCTAACAATTCAGATAATTAGTATACACTGTCCCACGCCTAGGCAAGCCTTAGGTAATCAACTTAAAAAAGATAATAAAACCAGAACTATCCTTTGTGATTAGTGTTCAACTGTGAGCTTGCTTAATACAAGTAGGCAAGCCTGATTAAGCCTTCCTCTCTGAGTTGTGCAATAAATTTGTCTTTGCGTTATCACCTAGATACCATGCTTTAGGATTCTGAATTAGTATGGACCTTTGTTGTGTATGAGACATGATGTTTATGTGTACTGTGTGTGGAGGAATACTTGAGCCTTTATCTGCTTTCTATGCTTTCCCGTTATCTGCAGTCCTACTTGTTTTGTTATATATCGCCGTATAATTTTTACCTTTAAAACCTGAGGGTTTGCCTAGCACCTCTAGGACTGAGAGTAAGGGACGGGAAACAAAATGCAATAGAGGTCGAGACCAACACTCATTTTTAATAACCTTACGGGGTGGGATGGGTAGAATATGGATATGATGACCGATGCGCTAATACCACGTGTAGCCCATCTTCGAGGAGTGATTACCGGGTATTGCATTGATGTGATCAATATTATTATAAACCTAGGACATCTTTTATATGCTTAGCTCGTAATCCTTTTCAAAGTCTAATCTCCTTTACTATTTTCAAACATCTTCATGCTTAAGACTTAAACCCCATCTTATTTGAGTCTTTACATGTTATTTGCTAATTGTACAAATTCATGAAACCATTTGTCCGTGAACCACACTTGTGGATCCTGAGGGGTGCCCAACACCTTCCCCTTAGGATAATTTCAAGCCGTTACGCAAAACTCTGGTTAGTAACGTAGTTGTAATTGAACCCCTTAGGTGTCCTAAAGCACTGTTAAAATCGTTAGGTGGAAACTCTTCAAAATATGCAAATCCCTTTCCCAAAAGGAACGAGTTGTCCCAACCTATGTCATAAACCCGATTCCGCGAGGAAAAAAGGGGGCGCGCCAGCAATGCCGATGCCTGAGCCTGTCCCGCTGGAGCATCTGTGGAAGGAATTTGATCCTGACTAGTAAGGGGATCAACTTATACTGCCCTAGCTGCTGCACGGGCTGGCCCACTACCTCTACCACGGTCTCGACCGCGGCCTTGACCTCTCGCTGGTCTAGCTGGTGGATGATCATCTTGATCGGTAGCGCGAGCCCTCACCAGCTGTGAGAGAAGGAAACAATAGAAATTTAGATTTCCAATATCAACAAAATGGCACGACAGAATTTCAAGAAAAATGAGATTGTTCCTAAGGGTGCCGCAGCTGCTCGAAGATAAGTACAGACGTCTCCTTACCGATCCACAAGACTCTACTAAACCTGCTCATGACCGTTGGGTCCTATGTAACCTAGGCTTTGATATCAACTTGTCACAATCCCAAATATTAAATCGGCCATGATGGCGCCTATCGTGGAACTAGGCTAGCCAATTCACATATTTACAATTTCTTTCCAAAAATCCCAACACGTTTTCAACATTTCATAAAAATGTATAGAATTTACTGAATCTATTATGCAAAATAAACAGTTAAACAGTCTAAACCATCCCCAAAATCTGGAGTCAACATGTCATGAGCATCTAAGGAATATACCAAAAAGTCTACTATTATAATACAAAACCTCCGAACGAATAACTAAGTACAACATAAGAAGGGAAAAAAATGTTGCAGACGCTGAACAACTACCTCTATGTCCCAAACTTCGGCTCCGCATAAAATAGATGGCTAAAGCTCGGTATCAGCACTTGTATCTGCACACAGGTGTGCAGGGAGTAATGTGAGTACGCCAACTCAGTAGTAATGAAAATAAATCACGTCTAAGCGGCAAGAAACACATAAAAATCAAATCATCTGTTCACAATATGCACATCCTTTCTTTTCAACAATATATGCATATATATATGTATGAAATCAACATGCCTGAAAAGACAACTTCAGTAAAATCCTTTGAAAAATGTGTTTTCCAACAATTTCAGAAATAAAAATACTTGAAGAATTTAGTGTAAGATGAAATAAGTCATAAATATCCCCTCAGGCAGAACATGAATCATAAATCACCCCTCGGGAAGAACATCGCTCAGCACCTCACAGTCACTCAGCATCAGCCCCTCGGGCAACCTCACTATCACTCATGCCTCCCAATCACTCATCACTCGGCACTCGCACCCAATAGGCACCTGCGCTCACTGGGGGTGTGTACAAACTCTGGAGGGGCTCCTTCATCCCAAGGACTAATATCAAGCCACCTCGTGGCGTATCATATCCTCACAATCAGGCCCTATGCCTCACTCAGTCAGAAACTCTCAAAAGCCCCTCGGGCGTATCAGTAAAACGGGGTACTCAACCCAAAATCATCATTTTATATCTCAAAATAGTGTAAATAAGGCTGACTTTCGAAATCAGTTAAGCATAACATGACAGAATGTAAATCATAATTCAACAGTGAGGAAATAACAGTAAAAAGCCCCCAACGGATCCAAACAAGTCGGCACGAGGCCCCAAACATGGCTTATAGTCCAAATATATCGATAGCTTTGGAACACAATTTAACATATGATTTAGAGTAAGAAATACTCAACTCGATAGTTTCCGCGGAGAGGACCAAGTCCAATCCAAAAATCAATGCGCGCCACATACTCGTCATCTGACATGTGCGCCATTGTAAAAACAGTGAGAAATATGAAGTCAGGGGTTTCATACCCTCAGGACAGGATTTATAACCATTACTTAGCTCTACCGAGCCACACTACTAGTCCGCTATGCTCTTGCCCCTCAAATCGGCTCCTGATTGCTCCGAATCTAAGTAAACCCAGATTAACATCATCAATATACGCTAAAGGAACAAAACCCAATCGAAGACTATCAATTTATACAAAAATCTCGAAATTCGGCCAAACTCGAGCCCCGAGCCCATGTCTCGAAATTCTATAAAATTTACATCACAAGAATCCTCATCCTCCCACGATTCTACACATACCAAGAATGCCACAATCGGACCACAATTTCCTGCTCAAATCACCAAAAGAATTTTTCAAACATCCTTCCATTTTCCCAACTTTTCTACTTAAAATTCCTCAAATTTCAAGCCTAATCCGTCACAAAATAACATAGAAACGTGTTTATAATCCGGGAACTTACCTCCACTGAATACCTTCGAATTCCCCCGTAAATTTGCTCTCAAACCAGCTCAACCCGCATGCAACAATGGAAGAAATGACCAAACTTTTTAGCGGAGGCACCTATTTATATTTTCTGTCCAGTTAATCCGCATCTGCAGACAATTACTCGCACCTGCGAAATCCTACTAACAGTCCAAACTTCGCACCTACGAGTCCTTTTTCTCACCTGCGGCATCGCAAGTGCGACCCACACCTTGCACCTGTGGATTCCTCCAGCCTAGCCTCTTTTCGCACCTGCGCAAGGTTCTTTGCACCTGCGGCCATCACGGCCACACCAGTAAATTCACACCAGCAGCTATTTGCTGCAATTTCCTAAATCCAAACCTTCGCTAACAATCCGAAATCCATCTCGAGCCCCTCGAGGCCCCAACCAAACATACCAACACGCCCCATAGCATCATTCAAACTTAGTCGAGCCTTCGAAATACAAAAAACAACGCAAAACACCAAAAACACATAAATTCAAGCATATGAACTTTGAAAATTCTAAGTTTCGCCAATGATGCCGAAACTAACCAAAACACATCCGATTGACCTAAAATTTGCACACATATACAAAATGACATTACAAACATGTTCCAACTTCTGGAATTCTTACGACCCCGATAGCCTATTTTCCATTGCCGACCGAAAATCACCAAAAACTAACTTTCGCCAATTCAAGCCTAATTCTACACCGGACATCAAAACTTCATTATGAACACACTCATAAGTCCTAAATCACCTAACAAAGATACCCGAGCAATAAAATCCGTATTTCGAGGTTGTTTACCAATAAGTCAACTACCAGTTGACCTTTCCAACAATTAAGCTAGTTTAAGAAACTAAGTGTCTCTGTTCCCACCACAACCACTCCGGAACTGAACCAACCGACCCAAGACAACATAAATAGGCTAAGCAGCATATGATAAAGCAGAAATAGGGGAAACGGGGCTAATCCCACAGAACGACCGGTCGTGTCGTTACACTCAGCCACCAAGTGCTCCACCGGGACCTCCAACCATACTTCCAGCCCCAGCTACCGCCCAACCTACTCAGGCAGCTTGAGGTGGAGATTGAGTAGGTCGAGGTCGTCCTAGAGGGGGAGGCCAGGCCAGGTATTATGCCATTCCTGTCCGTTCAGAGGCAATTTCTTTCGATTCTTTTATCACAAGTATTGTCCTAGTCTATCATAGAGATGCTTTGATATTATTTGACCTAGGCTCTATGTATTCATATGTGTCTTCTTATTTTTCTCCATATTTAGGGTTATCTCGAGATTCTTTTAGTTTCCCTATTTATGTATCTACTCTTGTGGGAGATTCTCTTATTGTGGACCACGTATATCGGTCATGTTTGATTGCTCTTAGTGGTTTTGAGACCAGAGACAATTTATTATTACTCACCATGGTAGATTTTGATGTTATCTTGGGGATGGACTGGTTGTCACCCCATTATGCTATTCTTGATTATCACTCTAAGACTGTGATGCTGGCTATACCAGGCTTACTGCGATTAGAGTGGGAGGTGCCTTAGTATGCTCCCCGTAGGGTTATTTCATTTCTTAAGTCTCAACAAATGGTCGAGAAGGGGTGTGATGCGTATTTGGACTATGTGAGAGATGTCAGTATTGATACCCCTACAGTTGAGTTAGTTCCAGTAATGAGGAATTTCCCTGATGTATTTCAAGCTGATCTTCTGTGCATGCTTCCTGAGAAAGATATTGATTTTGAAATTGACTTGTCGCCAGGCACTCAGACCATCTCTATTCCTCCTTACCATATGGATATTTCTGAGTTGTTTATTAGGCCTAGTATTCTCCTTGGGGTGCTCTGGTCTTGTTTGTGAAGAAAAACGATGGTTTTATGCGTATGTGTATTGATTATCGCCAGTTGAACAAGGTTACCATGAAGAACATGTATCCATTACCTCGCATTGATGATTTATGTGATTTTATAGGGTGCAGTGTGTTTTCCAAGATTGACTTGCGTTCAGGATATCATCAGTTAAAGACTCGGGAGTCGGATATCCCGAATACTGCTTTTAGGACCAGATATTGTCATTATAAGTTTCTTGTCATGTCTTTTGGGCTAACAAAAGCCCCAGCTGACTTTATGCATTTGATGCACAGTGTGTTTCAACCTTATCTTTACTCCTTTTCCATTGTGTTTATTGACTTTATTCTAGTGTATTCCCGAACTCGGGGAGATCATGAACAACACCTGAGGACTGTGCTTCATACTTAGAGGGAGAAGAAGTTGTATGCAACATTTTCTAAGTGTGAGTTTTGTCTTGAATCAGTGGCATTATAGGGTTATGTAGTATCAAGTGATGGGATAAAGGTATATCCGAAGAAGGTGGAGGAAGTGCAGAGTTGGCCTAGACCATCATTAGCTACGGAGATCCACAGTTTTCTTGATCTGGCGGGATATTACTATCGCATTGTAGAGGGGTTTTCATCTATTGAAACACTTATGACCAGGATGACCCAGAAGGGTGCTCCGTTCAGGTGGACAGAGGAGTGTGAAGAGAGAATTAAGGAGCTCAAGGAAGCTTTGACTACAGCTCGAGTATTGGTATTGCCTATAGGTTCGGGGTCTTACACTGTCTATTGTGATTCCTTGCAGATTGGTCTTGTCGCGGTGTTGATGCATAAGGATAAGGTTATTGCCTATGCGTCCAGACAGTTGAAGGTGCATGAGAAGAATTATCATGTCCATGATCTTGAGTTAGAAGCTATTGGTCACGCCTTAAAGATCTGGCGCCATTATTTATATGATGAACGGTAAGGTTATTGCCTATGCGTCCAGACAGTTGAAGGTGCATGAGAAGAATTATCCTGTCCATGGTCTTGAGTTAGAAGCTATTGGTCACGCCTTAAATATCCGGCGCTATTATTTATACGATGTTCCTTGTGAGATCTTCACTATTCACCTGAGTTTGTATCACATGTTCAAGCAAAAGGATCTTAATTTGCGTCAGCGGAGGTGGTTGGAGCTATTTAAGGATTATGACATCACTATATTGTACCACCTACGTAAACCCAATGTAGTGGCTGATGCGTTGAGTCGTCGAGCGGAAAGTATGGGGAGTTTGGCATATCTTACAGTAGTAGAGAGACCATTAGCATTGGATGTTTAGGCTTTAGCCTGTCAGTTTCTAAGACAGGATATTTCAGAGCCGAGTCGAGTATCGGCTTGCGTGGTCTCTTGGTCTTCTCTTTACAACCCTATGAGGGAGCGTCAGTATGATGACCCCCATCTTCTAGTCCTTTAGGGCAGGGTTCAGCGAGGTGATGATAGAGATATGACTACTGGTTATGATGGTGTGATGACGATGCAGGGCCGAATATGTGTGCCTATATGGATGGGATTCCGGAGTTGATTCTTGAGGAGGCCCACAACTCGCAGTATTTTATCCACCCGGGTGCTGCGAAGATGTACCAAGATTTCAGACAATACTATTAGTAAAGGAGGATAAAGAATGATATAGTTGGGTTTGTTGCTACGTGTCTTAACTATCAGCATGTTAAGTATGGGCATCAGAGACCGGGTGGCTTGCTTCAAAGCTTAGAGATCCCATAGTGGAAGTGGGAGCAGATCACAATGGATTTAGTAGTTGGGCTCCCATGGACTTCGAGGAAGTTCGATGCTATTTGGGTGATTGTAGATCGGCTGACCAAGTCAGCGCATTTCATCCCAGTGATGAGTACTTACTCTTCAGAGAGGTTGGCTGAGATTTACATCATAGAGATTGTCTGCCTTCATTGTGTCCCAGTTTCCATCATTTCAGACAGAGGTACATAGTTTACATCATGGTTCTAGAGAGCCGTAAAGCAGGAGTTGGGTACTAGGGTGGAGTTGAGCACAACATTTCACCCTCATACGGACGGGTAGTCCGAGCGCACGACTCATATTCTAGAGGATAGGCTTCGTGATTTTGTGATGGAGTTTGGAGGGTCATGGGACCAGTTCTTGCCCTTGTGGAGTTTTCCTGTAACAATAGTTATCAGTCCAGCATTCAGATGGCACTATAAGAGGCTCTGTATGGTAGGCAGTGTCAGTCCCCAATAGGTTGGTTTGAGTCGGGCGAGGCCTGATTGTTGAGTACAGACTTGGTCCAGGATGCCCTGGATAAGGTTAAGGTGATTCAGGATAGACTTCGCACAACTATGTACAGACAGAAGAGTTATGCGGACTACAAGGTTCGTGATTTAGCATTCATGTTTGGAGAGCGAGTCTTGCTTCGAGTACCGCATATAAATGGCATCATGAGGTTCAGGAAGAAAGGCGGGCTGAGCTCGAGGTACATTGGTCCTTTTGAGGTATTGCGGCGTGTTGTGGAGGTTGCTTATGAGATTGATATACCTCCCAGCCTAGCAGGAGTTCATCTGGTGTTCCACGACCTATGCTCCGGAAATATCAAGTTGATCCGACTCATGTGTTGGATTTTAGTTATGTCCAGTTGGACAAGGATCTATTTTATGTTGAGGATCCAGTGGCTATCTTGGACAGGCATCTCGGAAAACTAAGGTCAAAGAACATTGCTTCAGTAAAGGTCCAATGGAGAGGTCAGCCGGTCGAGGAGGAACATTGGGAGACCGAGTGGGATATGCGCAACCTTTATCATCATCTTTTCACAGCTTCATGTATGTCTCTATGCTCGTTTGAGGACGAATGATTGTTTTAAGAGTGGGAGGATGTAATGATATGGTCGGTCGTTTTGAGAGTTATAGCTCCGACCGCCTATTAACTACTTCCCTCGTATCTAATTCTGCTATTTTGTGTTTTTGGGAGGGTTCGTATTGGTTTTTGAAAGGAATTGAGACACTTAGTCTCTTATTTGGTAGCTTAAGTTCAAAAAGTCGACTGTATGTCGACTGGTGTGTAACGACATCGGATTCAAATTTTGATTGTTCTGTTAGCCCCGTTAAGTGATTTTGGACTTAGGAGCGTGTCCGGAATGTGATTTGGAGGTCCGTAGTAGATTTAGGCTTGAATTGGCGAAAGTTGAAATTTTGGTGATTTTGATCGGTAGTACAAATGTTGGTATCAGGCTCAGAATGGAATTTCTAAAGATGGAATAGGTTCGTAGTGTCATTTGTGACTTGTTTGTAAAATTTGAGGTCATTCGGACGAGATTTGATATGTTTTGACGTCGTTTGGTAGAATTTGGAAATTCAAAGTTCATTAGGCTTGAATCCGTGTATAATTCATGTTTTTGATATTGTTCGATGTGGTTTGAAGGATCGACTAAGTTCTTATGGTGTTTTAGGAGTGGTTGGTAACTTTGGTTGAGGACTCTGGTGCGTAATGGGTGAAAACATGGACTTAGAGGATTTTCTAGTATGCTGGTTCTGGTATTTTCGCACCAGCGGTGGGGGAACCGCAGGTGCGGGGCCGCATGTGCGGATGACCAAGAGCAGTAGCGGAAATTGGGAAGGTGGTCTAGGATCGCATTTGCAAGGTGAGTTTCATGTCTACGATGCCCGCATATGTGAGTAAGGGCACGCATGACCGGTATGGGACAACAGAAGCGGACAATGGTCTGTAGGTGCGCACTCACAGGTGCGACCTCTTGATCGCAGGTGCGGACTCTGGAGTTTAATGAAAACTCACAAATGCGGAGTCCCAGCTGCAGAAACGGGACCGCAGATGCGGTTCTGGGATCGCAGAAGCGGAAATCGCTAGGCAGAAAAAGGGCATTTTCGAGGGTTTGAGTTCAGAGGAACGCGCATTTTTAAGAGTTTTACGGAGGAAATCATTGGGTAAAGATTCCTAACACTATATTGATTATATTTCATTAACCTATTATTGTATTATTCATCCAATTCTTTGATTTAACTTTGATTCTGTTCGTTAGATTGGTTTCTTTTAGTTGTATTTATGTTATGTAATTGATTTTGATTAGATTTGGGTCATTCAGATTCGGAAACTCGTGGAAAAAGGGTAATTTCGGATTGATTGAGCTTGGTTAGAGATATGTGGCTTGCCGAACCTTGTACGGGGGAACCTCCCCATAGGATTGGTACTATTGTTGTTATTTGAGCACCATGTATGTGAGGTAACGAGCACGTACACGGGTTGTTTGTTGTAAAACCCGATTTTCATTAAAAAGCAAATTTGTCTTTCCTCTTATTTGAACTTATTAGCTTGTGTAGCATTATGCTAGACTAACAAAGCATGCCTATTTGCCTTAACTTTTTGCTTGAACTACGTGCAACATGCGTAGTTGTTTTACATGCCTTTTCTTAGCTTACACTTAGGATAAATTGTGAGAGACAATGCTATGAATTTTGAATTTTGTCGTTTCGATAGTTACTTTGGGACTACGAAACAGTATTCTGGGAGATCCCCCTATCTTACTTATTTACTTTGGGATGATGGGACGTTAGTCCGGGAAATCCTCCTGCACATTTACGTTTGGGACTACGAGACGATATCCCGGGAGATCCTTAGTTGAACTGCTACGTTCTGAGCTATTTTTTCCATGATTTATTCATTGTTCCATTTCAGTCTTTATTAGTGTGGTATCACTTTTGTTTTGCTTCATTATATATTTATATATATGTTCCGGTATGGCGCTGACCTGACCTCGTCAATACTCGACCGAGGTTAGGCTTCGCACTTACTGGGTACCATTGTGGTGTACTCACGCCCTTCCTGCACATGTTATTCGTGTGTAGATCCAGGTACCTCTCGTGCGCCTCATTATTAGTTTAGTCGCAGCAACCTACCTGAGACTTCAAGGTATATCTGCACGCGCCCACAGATCCTAGGAGTCCCCTCTATCCTTTATAATGTTTTCCCTCCTTACCTCTCTAGACTATGCATAGGAGATAGCTAGACAGATTTTCATAGAGCTTGTGACTCGTGATTCCGGGTTTTTGGAATTGTTGTGTATATTCGTGTCACGACCCGATTTCGGAGTCGTGATGGCGCCTGTCGTAGAACCAGGCAAGCCGCCCATTATATCTAAGCTAAACACAATTTCCAGTAAAAATACAATTCTTAAACGAAATTATTGATAATACAAATAATCTGAGGTTTTGAAACAATATCTGAAACAAAATTTAAAATCTCCAAACCCGGATCCAGTGTCACTCAGTCATGAGCTACCATAACATAAAGCAAGGAAAATGAGAAATGTACAACATAGTCTCAAAATAAAGAACAACATGTAAAATACAAAAGAGAACACGAGGTCGCGATCGCCAGTTGCTACCTCGACGACACCGATGAAACTCTGACAGCTGCTCAGTATCCACTACCGGGTCCCGGTGTACCAAGATCTGCACACAAGGTGCAGGGGGTAACGTGAGTACACCAACTCAGAAGTAATGAACCCAAACTATGGGCTGAGAGGCAGTGACAGACTAAACCTTAGAATTTACAATAGACAGTATACAGAAATTAGACATGCTAACAGTTTATCAGAATGAGTAAATATGCCAAGTATGCCAGTGTACTCTACATGCTACCATAAAGAAAAATGTATGAAACCAGTGTGGATATGCACATAGTGTTCACAACCCTCATGCAGCAGTCCACTCAGTACTGTATATGGATCTCAGGCCCAGGGAAGGTCCATCCCGGAAGGTACATAGGCATCGGTGACCGTTGTCACTCCGTATTGAGGAAAAAGGCCAATCCATCCCCACGGAGAAAGTCCATCTCCGGAATACAACACTCGGACAGGATCCATGCCCAGGGACGATCCATCCCTCACATAATGTCCACTTAGGACACGATCCATGCCCAGGGAAAATCCATCCCTCAACATCAATGCGCTCATTGGGAGTGTAAAGACTCCGGAGGGGCCCTAGTGGCCCAAATGCCATATCAAGCCAACGAAGGCATGATTTAAGTATGGATGTGGTGTGCAGTCCGATCTCATATGTGTATCAATAACAAGCTCTCCGCCTTACTCAGTCATTACACTCCAGTCTCACTCACATGGATCACAGATGCATCCATCAGCCCGAAACAATGATAAGTATGTATATAATTAACAATACTAAGACTGAGGTATGAGGTGATATGCTATAACAAGACTGAGTATATGGAATCAATTAAATAAAAGAATGAGACAGTAATATACAACCACTCGGGTCTCAGCATTTTTGGCGTGAAGCCTAGCATTTATACTTAACATGATTTCTAACAGGTTCACAATTACTATTAATAGAAAAGCAGATATCGATCAGTAATAGCTACTAGACAAATTCCATGGGATAAGCCAGGCCACAAATACTCGGTGCACGCGCCCATCACTTGGCATGTGCGTCACCTCATTTATAGTCATAAATCCTTTAGCTTGGGGTTTCGAACCGTCAGAATCAAGTTTGGAAACGTTACTTACCTCAAAATCGGCTACAAAGCTAACCATCAATGCCTTTACCTCTGCACTCGGCCTCCGAGTGCTCCAAATATACCAAATATCAGATTCATATCATTATAATATGCCAAGGAATGAAACCCATTCAAAAATTACAAAATTTACCCAAAAATCTCGAAATTGGCCAAACCCGACCCCCGAGCCCATGTCTCGGAACTCGATAAAATTTACACCACAAGAATCCCCATCCTCCCATGAGTCTATACATACCATGACACTGAAATCGGAGCCCAATTGACCCCTCAAATTCCCATTTTAAGGTCTCTAAATCACAAGCCCTAATTACCTATTTTTAGCACTGATTTTCCCCAATTTTCGCCATTAATCAGACCTTTAATCACATATAAACGAGTTTTAAGTCAAAAATCCTTACCTCAATGAAGAACTATCGATTTCCCTCTTCAAAAACCCTTCAAAAGCTTTAAACCCAAACAAAAATGGTGAAAGAATGACCAAACTTCGCTTAGGGGTTCTTTTTATATGTTCTGCCCAGCGATGACCGCACCTGCAGTCCATTTCTCGCACCTGCGGACCTGCATCTGCGGTCCCAGGTGCGTAGCTGCGCGTGTTACCTAAGGGGAAAAAACTTGCACCTGGGATAAAAACCTTGCACCTACGGATCTTCTCCAGCCTACCAAGAATCCGCACCTGCGCCCCTTGTCCGCACCTGCGGCTTCCGTTCTGCAGGTGCGGCCACACCAGAAACATTGCACCAGCAGCTTCAGCTGCAATTTTTCCAACTCGAAATCCTTCGATGGCTATCCGCAATCATCCCGAGACCCTCGGTACCCCAATCAAAAACACCAAAAATTCCCATAACCTCAGTCAAACTTAGTTGAGCCTTCGGAACACAAAACAATGCAAAAACACTAAAATCACCTCAAATTCAAGCCTATGAACTTTAAAACTTCTAAATTTCACCAAGGACGCGGAAACCATGAAAAAAACATAAGATTAACCTGAAAATTTGCACATATATCCAAAATGACATCATGAACCTGCTCCAACTTCCGGAATTCCATTCCAACCCTGATAGCCTATTTTTCCCTTCCGACCGGAAATCGCCAAAAACTAAATTTTGGCAATTCAAGCCTAATTCTACACCGAACATCAAAACTTCATTCCGAACTCACTCCTAAGTTCCAAATCACCTAACAAAGCTATCAAATCTATAAAATCCACATTCCGAGGTCGTTTATCCAAAAGTCTAATGTTGGTCCAAAACACACACACAAATATACGTGGTCGTAGCAAGTAATATAATGTTAAATCGAATGTCGAACCCACAGGGACTTGCATAAAGTACTTATTGAATCACTCTAATTGTTATTTAATCGAGCCAAAACAAAATCCAGGAATGTAACTAATTTATACTACGATTCTATAAACTAACTAATTATCAAGTGACAAGAATATTGTTGTGTGTATTCAGTAGAGATATATATTCCAGGGTTATGATCAATTCACCACTCGTATTGCATTCTAATTAACTTTCTCTTTTGTATAATTCACTCAGGGTTGCTAATTAATCGACAATTGCTCTCGTAGCCTTCTCTCGAAGTACTATTCGCCTGTTCTCAATACATTAACGCCTATATTCCAATGAAATTAATCTATTAGAACACACTAAGATTACGATGTTTAATTAAGCATGGTGACTAGGTATATTCCTATCCTAACCACAAATCCGCTCCCTGAAAGGTTAAGATCGTTCTCTCTTCAATTCTTCTCTAATTTATATACGGCTTTCCCAAGCATAACATAGATAGCATATAGAACCTAATTGCTGGCCAAACAATGAAGCAATTAAACGCAGAATTTATGAGACTTCTAATTTGGGACAAACCCTAAACGTGTAGGAGACTTTTAATTAAACCGGGAAACACTTATAATCTTCAAAACTCGGAATTTACCGGACCAGGGACCCCAGGCGTTAAGCCCCAAACGCCCAGCTATAGCCTGGGTAGGCCAGGAATTTGGGCTTTAACGCCCCATTAACGCCTGGGCATGGCTGACGTTTGGTGTCTAACGCCCCACTAAGGCCTGGTTAAGCCAGGCTTTTGAGCCAAAATGCCCGGCTATGGCCCGGGTCACTTCTTTTCGACTCTTGAGCATATTTTTGACGTTTATGCACCCATTTAGCTCAGCTACCATCTCCAATTCACCTACACATGAAATAGACTCCATTATGCACATAGAACGTGTATTTTTATCACAAAATCACATAAAATGTAAGGTACATAATGCTTAAAACTATGGATTCTAACCACGCATCAACATCCCACACCTAGACTCTTGGTCGTCCTCGAGCAATATCCTTCAACACATACAAATTTCATTAACAAGGAGTATTTTACTTTTCAATCACACACATTACCCCTTAACTATGATCGATACCAGCAATCAAGTATGAACATACAAAATTTCACATTCTTTCCCTTCTTTGAACATACCCAACTATAATAATTTAATCAATCACACGAATCAACCTAATTGCAACCACCCAACCTCAAAGGTCGACTTGCAACTACTAAGCCCTCTCAATTCATGCACCTACCCAACAAGAAAATTACAATATTACCAATCGTTTATGAGATCATATGCCCTCACCATCAACAAAAGAGTGAATATAACTAGTCAACACATTCAAATATGCTTTTGAACATTATTTAAGGACATCACACACTTGAACAATTTGACTCACTCTCACAAAGAATTCATATGCATCCCGTGGTCATACCATAAGCTTGCATGTAGTGTGGATCTCCACTAATTCAAGTTAGCCAAATCTAGGATCAATTAGGACTTTTATGGTTGTAATGTAGGCTAAGGGATGGGTAGGATATATTTAGGAATAGTGACTAACCCTCATAAGCACTTTAATACACTACCTTCACAAATCAACACATATTCTTCTCAACCAATTCTCTTGCCACAATTTCTCTTCAACATAGCCCTTTTTCAACTAAGCATTTCTATATTTTCACTAGCACAAATTAATAAAAATTGGAGGTGTGTATCTTTTTGTACATACTTTTACTATCATTTTTATTTTTAATTCCTACACACACTACATACATGAAGATTCAATGGCTAATGATTTTTTACTACAATTTTTATAGCACAGGCCTTTCCATGGCTCCACTCAATTGTTAATCCCCCATATCCCACTTACTTCTTTTAGAGACTAGGTGCCTTAGGAGGAAAAGGTGAAAAATTCTCAATTTAAGAACAAAATAGGGGTACGACTTGTAATGTGGGTACCAACGAAAAGGTCAAACGACTCAAAAGGGCTAGCAATGGAAACATCTAATTCTTATGTGACAAGCACATCCTTGATCAAACAAGAAAATGTCTATGTCATCCCCTAGAATAGCATAACCTACAATTCCGCTTCGATTAACACAGGGGAAAAGTTCTAGACTACACAGAAAATCACTAAAACTCACTCACACATTGCACATGACTCAATCACAAAGTTTTTATTCAACTCTCAAGTCAAGCAAGGACGCAAATTTGGGAGAATTAAGAATTATCGCACTATGTAGCATACAAGTCACACAACTAGGCTAAGCCGTCACAAAATAGGTTATTTCTTTTTTCTCAGGCATCACATGTCAAACCAAATATAAGGGAAAGCGGCATGTATGTCATAACCTAATATGTCAGCATCAAACATGTCATAGGGTATTTCAGAGTATCTAGGTTTCTTCCTAACTACTCTAAAAGAACAAAAATAATTTAAAGTACCCGGTTCAAGTTACACCTTTGGAAAAGAACCGCGGTTCAAAGAAAAACCAAGGGGGAATTACTACACTACCTAAAACAAAAATCTTTTTTTGTATTTTCTTTAGACTTACTTCCCTCAAGATAACTATCTAGGAGAGCCATCGTCGGGAAAAGTCCACATATTTATATAAAAAAAACAAATACAAGACTTAAAAGAAAAATCATTTACTATCATGAATACAAAACTACAACACGACACCACATATGGTACAACAATTCCACAATACGTATGTATAACACCCCATACTTAATTCATACACTGTCCTCAGTGCATCTTATATGGACACAACAAGTAATAGAAGCAAGGTACAAGAACTCCCTGATCATTCAGCGTCCTCTTCATCTGACGCTCTCCGTTCCTCCTCATGCACATCTTCTTCATCATCTTCCTCATCTGAGCACATCGGCTCTCCATCAGAATCGTCAGGTGTGTTGATATCCTCATCATCTAGGAGCCTGTATCCCTCACCCGCTCCAATAATCTACTGAGTGTGAGCATTGAGCGGGTATCTCTGATCTAACTCATCTCTCTCATCAACTGACGTTGGCCGACCTCCTATTCGCAACTGCAAATCCTGCATCCTATAAAGATGGGCCATGAAGCTATCGCCCCGCACATTGTGCTCTGCAGTGGTCAATGAAGATTGTTCCTTCAATCTTAAGCTAGTGATATCAGTCTCTCGTGCAAGTTGATCAATGCTATGGTCAAAGTTGGGATCAACCGCAACATTCTCATTTAGCAGGAACTGAGTTAGGAAATTTGGGAATGGTATTCGATCGATTCTATTGGTGGAACGCACAAACCCCATTTGATAGCGCATCAGATGGCCCACATTCACTCTCTGCCCCATCATGAGGAAGTAGAGCACACAAATCCTCTCTCGGCTAATTAAGGTGTCATGATTGCATGTTAGTATCCGTGCATTAATCACTTTAAGCCACACCTGGGTTTCAGTCTTTATTTTATTCTTGGGAAACCTTTAATGGCAATTTGTGGCTCTATCCCAAATCCAAGCAGCCCTGGACTGAACCCCACACAGTGTGTGCCTCACCTCTCTATAGTTGGGATGGCAGATGAATTGCTCTAGAGGCTCCACCGAAACATTTGGTGCACCTAGAAAATAGCATACGGCCTTGGCCGAAAAATCCACTAAGTGCCCACAAATTGGCATTAATCCGTCCTTGTCCTTAGGGTCGAACACTACATAGAATTCTCGGACTAAGTTAAGGTTGATGTGAAAATTTTGCCTGAACACGTATCCGAAACAAAACTCATGGACGCTCCTCCAAATCGTTGGGAATTTTGTTCTCAGACTCCCTTCCTTAATGGCCCCTTCAGGGTGAACATGATTTGGCTTGCAGCATGCATACCATTTCCTGGATTGTACTGGTATGCTGTTGATACCATATTCCCATTGACCAACGGGTTGCTGTCTCATAGCAGCGACAGCAGTCACTGCTTCCTCACCAGTCATACTGGAAGTCGCATCTCCCCCTTTTCTTTTCTTCTGAGGTGGTGGGGGTTTTGTTTTGCTTTTTGCTGGGGCCGAAGACGTGGCCTTTCCTTTGCCTGTGGCTCTTCTGGGTAGCATAATTTTTTCCTGCACAAATGATCAGTAGTTATTGAGTGTCACAACGTGTGTACTAAAAGCTTTTCCAATTTTCCAAGGTTACCCAGACTTCACCTTGGAACGTTTACGAACAATTTAACACATACAGCTTCTCGTGAGCCTCTTCACACTTAAAATTTCATAGAGTTCATGAAGCATGACACTAATGGTTAGTTTCCCGGAGACTCTGGCTCCAAATGGGATATGTATTGCCATTGTGGCATTACATCGAGCACTTGGATAGAAAAACTGCCATGGGAGATCTTATGGACTTGAGGGACTACCTCATGTACCCAAATCTGGTAGGGGTTCCATAATACCACTTAGTTTCACAATTTCAGCCCATTCCTAAAAGGTTCGGGGATTGCGATTCACAACATAATACAATATGACCATGAATTGCATAAACCCATGAAGAATCACCATGAATCGATGGTACACCTTTCATAATTGTAATACCCAATTCGAAGTAACAAAGGGTAGGGATAGAATCATACCTCAATGCTTGATGTGTGTTTGTCGGATGAAGTGCACCATGGAATCAAAATTGTGCAAATTTGTGTGTGTTGTGAACTTGTTGTGTGGGTGAAGATGTGTGTATTAATCTATGTGTTTTGGTGTGAGTGAGCGAGCAAATCGGTGTTGGTGGTGTTCTTGGGAGTAAAACCTTTTTTGAGAGAGAGTTGGGAGATGAAAAAAAAAAAAAGAAATGGAACATACCTGGCTTTTGGTGTGCTTTTTAGTCATAAATCCCGGGCACCCTGGCGTTAGCCAGGCGTTAGAGCTAAAAATCCCAGACCAACCTAGCATTATCCAGGTGTTAGAGGCTTATCGCCCGGTCCCCCCTGGCGTTAGGGGCTTATCGCCCGGTGCCCCATGGCTTTAGCTAGGCGTTAGGGGCTTATCACCAAGTGCCCCATGGCTTTAGCCAGGCTTTCCGTCATGCTAGCACACTGCTCCTTACACCCGAATGCACTCGCAAGCTCGTTAGTACCTATAATTACAAAAACTACTTCTAGCTATGCTAAGATTTAACTAAGCATTGGGTTGCCTCCCAATAAGCCCCTTAGTTTATGTTGTGGCACGACGATTACAACAAGTCAATAGGTTGCCTCCTATGAAGTTCCTGATTTAACGTTGCGTCATGACGTAGAATCTCACTTCACTCATCAGCGAGCACGACTTTGGTCTTCTCTTGATTTATAGTGCCACCCTAGTAGTGTTTGACTCTATGTTCGTTCCCTAAAAATTTTCTTTCACCATGTATAGCTCGCAACTCAAGTGCACCATATGGGGTGACTCTCACAATCTCAAATGGGCTTGACCATCTCGATTTCAGCTTCCCAGGAAACAGTCTAAGCCTAGAATTGAATAATAGTACATGTTGGCCTGGCTGAAAATGACACGGATTTATATGTTTGTCATGCCATCTCTTGGTCTTTTCTTTGTAAATTTTGGAATTTTCGTATGAGTGCAACCTGAACTCATCACATTCATCCAACTGCAGCAATTTTTTCTCACCCGCAGCTTCAAGGTTCATGTTTAGCTTCTTGATGGCCCAATACGCCTTGTGTTCAAGCTCTATGGGAAAGTGACATGCCTTCCCATAGACCAGCTTGTACGGTGATGCCCCAATTGGTGTTTTGTACGCTGTTCTGTATGCCCATAAGGCATCATCTAACTTAGCAGCCCAATCTTTCCTGTTCACACTCACCGTTTTCTCTAGTATTTGCTTGATTTATTTATTGGATACCTCTGCTTGTCCACTAGTTTGCGGGTGATATGCTGTTGCAACTTGATGACGGACCCCATATTTAGCTAAAAGGTTATTCAACAACCGATTGCAAAAATGGGTTCCTTTATCACTAATCAAGGCCCGTGGAGTACCAAATCTAGAGAATATATTCTTCTTCACAAAAGAAGCGATAACCATGGCATCATTCGTCGGCAATGCAATTTCCTCCACCCATTTTGACACGTAGTCAACTGCCAGCAAAATGTATTTATTTCCCCTGGATGATGGGAATGGACCCATAAAGTCTATTCCCCATACATCAAGAATCTCTACCTCCAAGATATTATTAGGCATCTCGTGCTTCATTGTTATCGTTCCTGTTCTCTGGCACTGGTCACACTTTTTAAAAAATGCGTGGGCATCTTTGAATAGCGTTGGCCAAAAGAAACCAGATTGTAGCACTTTCACTGTTGTTCAATCGCTACCATGATGGCCTCCATATGGTGATGCATGACAATCCTACAACACCCGTTCCACTTCTATATCATGAATACATTTCCTCATTAACTGATCACCACATTCTTTGTACAGGTAGGGCTCATCTCAGTAGTAAAATTTCACATCGCGTAAGAACCTCTTCCTTGCTTCGGATTCTATTTCCGGAGGAAGTACCCCAGTCACCAGATAATTCACATAATCGGCATACCACAGAGGAGGGTCTTGGGTTATAGCAGAAAGTTGCTCATCAGGAAAAACTTCTTTAATATCTCCACCCTCCTTAACATGATCATGATTTTCCAGCCTTGACAGATGGTTAGCTACTTGGTTATCAGTAACCTTTCGGTCTCTTATCTCCACATCAAATTCCTTCAACAATAAACCTAGCGCATCAATCTAGCTTTAGATTCTTTCCTTGTAAGTAAATACCTGATTGCTGCGTGATCTGTGTGGACAATAACTTTCGTGCCCACCAAGTATGCCCGGAATGTTTCAAAGGCCCACACCACAACTAGCAACTCTTTTTCAGTGGTGGTGTAATTCTGTTGTGCATCATCGAGAGTCTTACTCGCATAGTAGATGGAATAGAACACCTTGTCTTTCCTTTGGCCTAGCACTTCCCCGATTGCATGGTCACTTGCATCACACATAAGTTCAAATGGTACTGACCAATCAGGTGCAACAATTATGGGGGCAGCTACCAATTTCATCTTGAGCTCCTCAAATACCTTTAGGTAGGGTGCATCAAAATTGAATTTGACATCTTTTTCCAGAAAACCTGCACAGCGGAGTAGAAATTTAGAAAAATATTTAATAAAGCACCTATAAAATCTTGCGTTTCCCAAGAAACTCCGGATGCCCTTCACAGAAATTGGTGGAGGTAGTTTTTCAACTGCCTCCACTTTTGCCTTATTAACTTCGATGCCACTTTTTGATACTCTATGAACCAAAATGATGCCTTCCTGCACCATAAAGTGACACTTCTCCCAATTTAACACCAGATTCGTTTCTTCACAGCGGGCCAACACCATGGTCAGATTTTTCAGACAATCATCATAAGATGACCCAAAGACTGCGAATTCATCCATGAATACCTCTACGAATTTTTCCACCATGTTAGTGAAAATAGCCATCATGCATCTCTGGAAGGTGGCTGGTGCATTACAAAGACCAAATGGCATTCGCTTGAAGGCGAAGGTGCCATAAGGTCAAGTAAACGTGGTTTTCTCCTGATTGTATGGGCATATGACAATTTGATTTTAACCTGAGTACCCATCCAGAAAGCAATAATATTCATGCCCTGCTAATCTATCCAGCATTTGGTCAATGAATGGGAGTGGAAAATGATCCTTGCGGGTTGCTTTGTTCAACCTCCGATAATCAATGAAAACTCTCCAACCCGTAACAGTGCGGGTAGGAATTAGCTGATTCTTCTCATTCTCAATCACGGTCATCCCTCCCTTTTTGGGCACACATTGAACCGGGCTCACCCAGTTGCTATCAGAAATAGGGAAAATGATACCTGCATCTAGCAATTTTATTACTTTTTTATTCACCACTTCTTTCATGATGGGATTTAGCCTTCTTTGCTACTCAACACTCGGGCGATGTCCATCTTCCAAAAAGATTTTATGCATGCAAAATGATGGGCTGATTCCTTTAATATCTGCAATGGTCCACCCAATTGCCTTTTTGTGCTCACGAAGTACCCTAAGCAATTTCTGTTCTTGTGTATTGGTCAGGCTGGATGAGATGATCACGGGCAATGTCTTAGAGTTCCCCAAACAAGGATAGCGTAAATGTGCTGGAATAGGTTTGAGTTCCAGCTTTGGAGCCTCTTCAATAGATGGCTTAAGAGGGATTAGAGTAACAGGCTTGTTCAATTATTCATATTTTCCTAGCTCGTGGAGGTAACTACAAGATACTTCAAAAGCTTTCTCAATGTCTCCCCTTGTTTCATCCCCACAGTCTTCTTCATCCCCAACTAACACTTGCTCAAGAGGGTCAACATGACTCATATATGGAACCATTGATTCTGATTTTCTTTCCACTACAGTAATCATGGATAGCTCTTTATAACGGACAAGTAACTTGAGTGACTTATAAACATTAAACATCTCCTCTCGATCACCAACTCGGATTGTCATCTTCCCTTCACACACATCGATGATAGCTCAGCCCGTAGCTAGGAATGGATGCCCCAAAATAAATGGGACTTCCTGATCAGGCTCATAGTCCAAGATAATGAAATCAGCTGGGAATATGAAGGAACCCACCTGAACCAGCACATCTTCAATTACTCCCTCAGGATGAGCGAGGGAGCGATCAGCCAATTGTAAAATAACTGTTGTTGGGCGGGTTCACCCAACCCCAATTGCTTGAACACAGATAGTGGCATGAAATTAATACTTTCCCCAAGATCGCACAATGCTTGCCCGATAGTAAAATTACCCGGATCTTTTAATTTCTGAGGTAGCTTGCTTTGACTTCTTGAGCTAACTTCCTCTATGAGTTCCACGGTTTCAAACTCAGTCAGCCTCCGTTTATTGGCCACAATGTCCTTGATGTATTTAGCATATTTAGGCACCTCCTGTAAAATTTCTACAAGTGGAATACTGATTTGTACTTGCTTCAAGAGGTCAAGAAACATTTTGTATGCGGCATTATCTTTCACCTTTTGCAACCTCTGAGGGAATGGAGGGGGTAGCCTCGCAACAATTTGTGGGGGTTGCTCAGCCACCGCCTCCTTTGCTGGCTTATCTGATTCTTTCGGGTTGTCTGATGTTGATTCACTAGTGGTTGGTTCCTCATCAAAAGTTAGCTGCTTCCTCTTCTTGGACTGGACTTCTTCCAATTGCTTGCCATTCCTCAATGAATGTGTGAACTAACACCTCGTTTGTCTGCTTGTGATGAGGACAGTCTATGAGTACCCCTTGAATCTTTCCCATGATGAATATAATGATTCACATGTTTCTTGTCTAACGCAGACTATCTCATTCCTGATCTTTGCGGTCTTTCCTGAAGGGAAGAACCTTGCCAGAAATTTTCTCGCCACATCGTTCCATGTTGTGATGGAATTAGCTGGGTCTGCCTTCAGCCATCGCTTTGCTTCGCCCAATATAGAGAATGGAAAAAGCGTGAGCCTCACATAATCTGGAATGACCCCGTTAGTGATATAAGTATCACTAATCTCCAAGAAGTTCAGAATGTGTTGCTGTGGATACTCGTGTGGAAGACCCAAAAACTGCCCGTTTGCATGAAGTAGTTGGATCATGCTCTATTTCAGCTCAAAGTGCCCAGTGATTCTGGGCTTCACGATGCTGGAGGTGACATTAGCAATACTGGGCATTGCCACCTCCTGAACATCCATGTGTTGTTCCTCTGCCATGTTCACAGGAAATCGGATGAAGTCCTGAATATTGTCTGTATCTCTTGCTTCTCGCAATCTCCTTTGAAATGATATCTCAGGTTCGGGTTTAAAGCCGTCAAGTATATCCTGGCTTCTGACCCCACCCATTCATTCGAAGTTCCTGATATAAGAGCAAAAATCACGTGACATTAGACTCAATGAAATAAACAATTAAAGCAAGTAACTAAAAAGTAGTCTATATTCAAGTCCCATGCAACGGCGCCAAAAACTTGTTGGTCCAAATAGCACACGCAAGTATATGTGGTCGTAGTAAGTAATATAATGTTAAATCGAATATAGAACCCATAGGGACTTGCGTAAACTACTTGTTGAATCACTCTAATTGTTATTTAATCGAGCCAAAACAAAATCAAGGAATGTAACTAATTTATACTATGATTCTATGAACTAACTAATATCAAGTGACAAGACTATTGTTGTGTATATTCAGTAGAGACATATATTCCAGGGTTGTGATCAATTCACCACTCGCATTGAATTCTAATTAACTTTTCCTTTTATATAATTAACTCATGTTTGCTAATTAATCGATAATTGCTCCCGTAGCCTTCTCCCGAAGTACTACTCCCCTATTCTCAATAGATTAACGCCTATATTCCTATAAAATTAATCTGTTAGAACGCACTAAGATTACAATGTCTAGTTAAGCACGGTGACTAGGTACATTCCTATCCTAACAACAAATCCGATACCCTGAAGGGTTAATATCATGCCCTCTTCAATTCTTCTCTAATATATATACGGCTTTCCCAAGCATAACATAGATAGCATATAGAACCTAATTGCTGGCCAAACAATTAAGCAATTAAACGTAGAATTTAAGAAACAACCATATATTGGGTGAACTATAATCAAGGTTAAATTAATGTCGAATAACAATATTCATGGCTAAACCACAACCTAGAACAATGGGTGTTTAGCAATTCATGCTAGAATTAAACAACTGCATAAGTGTTGCATAAATGGAAAATAATAGAATAAGATGAAGAAAACTGATAATCCTTTGCTTCCTCAATGATCTTGTGTGTATATTCTCTCCAAAAATAGCGCCCCCCACAAAGTTTGTGTTTTTGGGTCTATTTATATGTTTGGGACAAATCCTAAACGTATAGGAGACTTCTATTCAAACCGGGAAACACTTAAAACCTTCAAAACTCGGAATTTACCGGACCAGGGACCCCAGGCGTTAAGCCCCAAACGCCAAGCTATAGCCTGGGTAGGCCAGGCGTTTGGGCTCTAATGCCCCACTAACGCCTGGGCATGGCTGGCGTTTGGTGTCTACCGCCCCACTAACACCGGGTTAAGCCAGGCTTTTGGGCCAAAACGCCCGGCTATGGCCTGGGTCACTCCTTTTCGACTCTTGAGCATATTTTTGATGTTTATGCACCCATTTAGCTCAGATTCCATCTACAATTCACCTACACATGAAATAGACTCCATTATGCACATAGAACATGTATTTTTATCACAAAAGCACATAAAATGTAAGGTACACAATGCTTAAAACTATGGATTCTAGCCACGCATCATCTAACTATAAGGACAACTTAAGAGACTAAGTGTCTCGTTTCTAACCATGACTACTCTGAACCGAGTCAACCAACCCAATGCCACACAAAAGAGATGAACCACACAAGCAATGAACTATAAATGGGGAAACGGGATAAACTCTTGGAACGACCGGCCAAGTTGTTACATCCTCCCCGACTTAAACATATGTTCGTCCTCGAACGTGCCAGGATTTGTCCTCCAACACCATTAAACTGCGGCGTAGCCTACCATGCACATACTGAGGGGTGATCCCACGTGACCCTATCCCATATAGGTCCAATAGCACAACATAGTCGAAATTTCAAAATCAGACCTGACCTATAAACCTTAGAACAAATCTTTCCACTTTTGAAATAATTTACGAGAACAAAATTCCATAAATACACACTGAATAAGTGTACACATGTTGGATCAAGCCATATACGCACCCCAAATAAAATCACATAATACACCGCGTGACTCAAACGCCCATAGCGATAACTCCTAATCATAATAGCTGCTCAGAGCAACCCAATACCGTACATAAACTCTTAGGAAGAAATGCCTTGCTCAAACACTTCCATATACTGCCGATGATGACAGGAACACGTAGAAACTAATTACCGTTCGTCCGATCAGTCAGACATGAAGTTCCCCCTTCCCAAACAAGAATTATAGCAAATTTCTAAGCCGACTCCCGATATTTATCTTTCCAACTATGATGTAGACAATTCTGACAATATTCATTCTAGTTCCAATGACCTCTTCTCATCCAACACGACCACTCTGATGACATGACACATCAATACAATTCGAAGCCATAACCTGTGCAACTCGTGCACTCAACAACAACATCCCAACGTAATGAATTTATATAAGACTCACACGAGAGGACTATCCTGCCATTAACAATTACCCTCACAACATCATATTAAAATCCTGGCACACATTGTAAAAATCAAGACACACAAATCCAATACCAAAGGTCATACCCCTACATAACTCTGCTACACTGAGTGATCATATCGAAACGCTAGTCCACATGAAATAATTCAATCCACTAGTAGATATCATTTACTTAGTCATCTGAAACTGCCAATGCCGCCTAAGAATTTTGACTTTCCTTCCAGAGCTGAACCGTGAACTCACACATCCAAATCTCGACTCTACACAACGTACCACATACACCATGCCATCCTATGATAAATACGGAAACTTCATAACCCCTTCCGAGCCGCAAGGAACTACGTATCCAACTAGCCAAGAACTTACATTAGCAAAATCACTATACCTCTCATGCTCCCCACGCCAGTAGAAAATACACATCTCTAACTGTGGTATTAACCATCAGGAACCATTCGACCCATTTTCACAACACCAAACCGTCAGAACTGAATCATTCTAACTCAACCACGCTACACATGTCACCAACAGCTAATAGCATTGCTAGGAAACACATGTAGAAACTCATTGCCTCATAATCACCCAAAGAGCTAATCATATCCCTTACCATACCGATCCGACCCACTACAAAGTTGTCCTGTTTATCCAAGTTCCTTCTAACTTACCCTCGAATTGAAAATTCTCCTTGTCATAATACTGCAAATCTCAACCTAGACTCACCACACAAGACCCTAGCACAGAACCACTTCGCCTTGAGGCTCATAAGTCGCTGAACATCTCTTAGGCACCCCAAACTGAAACCAATACAACACATAATCGGGCAAGCAACTAATCATTAGCAGACTCCCCCACTTGGCTCAAAGCCATAGATCAAACAAACAATAACTCACAATGCCCATACAATATCACTGCCACAATACCGCAGTAGGATTCAACTAAATCCTTCATAAGCTCATACATAACTCAAACCATTAAACATCCCAAATCATCTCCAACCTCGCATTCACCATTTCAATAGCCGTGCCAACTCCCACAAGTGATCTAAACTCAAATTGCAACATATATCAATTACTGGTAAAAGAGAACTTGCTACAAAAAGGTCTTCCTATACACTCACGACTTGAGACCATATGCCAACTCTAGGTAGAAGTCAAACACTCAACGGTCCTCGCTACATATCCAGCCACCCCCTTTTTGTCACAATCAAGCAATATAAACACATCTCACCCTCAAATCACACTCACCACATAGTAATTTAGTCACCAAGTCCCGTCAATAAGGACACTAATGGACATATAAGTCCCCAAATACATGTGCTCAGACAAACGAAATCTTGTCACTCAAGACATATACAAAAATCCGACCTCAAGTCCTCTAGACTGGCCCCAAACATGCTAAAATCACATCCCATTCATGGAAGTCACAAGCCATCGATGCACAGCCGATACCGAGCGCTCACGTCAGTGTTCAAATACATGAAAGATGTTCAAAGAAATACGCTTCGGGTTGAATTAAAGGATTCGCCCGACAAGAGTTCAAGAATGTGAGATTTTTCCTAAAGGTTCTGCAGCCTCTCGAAGATAAGTACAAACGTCTCTGTACCGATCCGCAAGCCTCTACTAAATCTGCCCATGACTAGTGAGACCTATTTAACCCAGAGCTCTGATACCAACTTGTCACGAACCGATTTCGGGGTCGTGATCGCGCCTGTCGTAGAACCAGGGAAGCCGCCCATTTTATCTAAGCTAAATTTAATTTCCAGTAAAAATACAATTTTTAAATGAAATTATTGATAATAGTAATTATCTGAAGTTTTGAAACAATATCTGAAACAAAATTTAAAATCTCTAACCCCGGATCTGTTGTCACTCAATCATGAACTACTATAACATAAAGCAAGGAAAAGGAGAAATGGAAAACATAGTCTCAAAATAAAGAACAACATGTAGAATAAGAAAGAGAAGATGAGGTCGCGATCTCCAGCTGTTACCTCGATGACTACAATGAAACTCTGACAGCTGCTCAGTATCCACTACCGGGTCCCGGTGTACCTGGATCTGCACACAAGGTGAAGGGGGTAACGTGAGTACACCAACTCAAAAGTAACGAACCCAAACTATGGGTTGAGAGGTAGTGACGAACTAAACTTTAGAATTTAGAATAGATAGTATACAGAAATTAGACATGCTAACAGTTTATCAGAATGAGTAAATATTCCAAGTATGCCAGTGTACTCTACATGCTACCATAAAGAAAAATGTATGAAACCAGTGTGGATATGCACATAGTGTTCACAACCCTCACACAGCAGTCCACTCAGTACCGTATATGACTCTCAGGCCCAGGGAAGGTCCATCCTGGAAGGTACATAATCATCGGTGACCGTAGTCACTCCGTACTGAGGAAAAAGGCCAATCAAGCCCCACGGAGAAAGTCCATCTCCGGAATATAACACTCGGACAAGATCCATGTTCAGGGACAATCCATCAATCACATAACATCCACTTCGGACACGATCCATGCCTAGGGAAAATCCATCCCTCAACATCAATGCGCTCACTAGGGGTGTAAATACTCCGGAGAGGCCCTAGTGGCCCAAGCGCCATATCAAGCAAACGAAGGCATGATTTAAGTATCATTGCAGTGTGCAGTACGATCTCATAACTGTCTCAATAACAGGCTCTCATCCCCACTCAATCATTACTCTCCAGTCACAGTCACATAGATCACAGATGCATCCATCAACCCGAAACAATGATGAGTATGCATATAATTAACAATACTGAGACTGAGGTATGAAGTGATATGCTATAATAGGACTGAATATATAGAATCAAATAAATAAAAAAATGAGACAGTATTATATGACCACTCGGGTCTCAGTATTTTCGGCGTGAAGCCTAGCATTTATACTTAACTTGATTTCTAACAGGTTCAAAATTACTACATTAATAGAAATCATACTAGCATGGTCAGGGTATGAACCCGACAAAGGGTTCGGAATGAAACGACAAGGCATTACAAAGCCGATACAGCTAAAGCATCACGGTTACACCTTTGGGATTGGATATCAGTAGACATGGCAGGAGTATAACAACCGGTCATCGCCATGGTGTGGTCCTTATTACCCTCCTAGGCACCCAGTACCACGTTTGAGCCAATCCTTTCATCAGGCTGACATGATGTGGGGATAAGAAGAAGATGAAGTCCTACTGTTTTAAAGAATCTGTTCTTGGAAGAAGAAGACATGGACTGCAATGTAATAGATGAGGAGGAGGAGGAGGAAAAAGTCCTCATCATCCAGACGGTGAAGAAAGGAGCATTTCGCAAAAACTAGACCGCCACACCATCCAGTCCTAGACGAGTCCCGGGTATCATGGCTGCTAGTGTCATTCATTTTGAAAACAATTATGTTTGAGCATTTTGTTTAAAACATCTTTCTTTCCTTTTAGTATTTTGCTTTGGAAAACATTGTTTGAAGTCACTAAAATTTGTTTTGTTTGACGTTTCAACACTTATCAACGGCTTAATGTTCTGTTATTATTATCTTTCATATCTTTCTCTCTACAACATTACTATTTATTACCTTGATGAACCAACAACTATGACATGTAATGAGACAACACAACATAAGGATAGTGACTAGGAAGAGACAGAAGAAGAAGATGTGATACCTAAGGAAATTATCATCGAAGTTGAGAATTTTGAGAATAAACCTAAGTCCAACTTGAACGATACTGAGACGGTCAACTTGGGAGATTCTGAAACTATCAAAGAAACTCGCATAAGCATTCACTAGTCACCATCAGAGAAGGAAGAATACAATTGTTTCCTGATAGAATATGAGGACATTTTTGCATGGTCATAAGACGATATGACTAGATTGAGCACATCCATAGTGGCTCACAAGCTACCTACCAATCCAATATGTCCACCAGTAAAGTAGAAACTCAGAAAGTTCAAGCCAGACATGAGCCTGAAAATCAAGGAAGAAGTCACCAAGCAAATCAAAGCTAAGGTCCTTAGGGTAGTTGAATATCCAACTTGGTTGGCTAACATTATGTCGATTCCAAAGAAAGACGGGAAAGTTAGGGTATGTGTTGATTATCGGGATGTAAATAGAGCAAGTCCCAAAGACAATTTTCAACTACCAAATATATACATACTAATCGAAAAGTGCGCAAAGAACGAGCTCCAGTCCTTTGTCGATTACTTCACGAGCTATCATCAAATTTGGATGGACGAAGAAGACGCAAAAAAGACAGCCTTCATTACACCATGAGGAATATATTGCTATAATATGATTCCATTGAGTCTGAAGAATGATGGGGCCACCTGCATGTGAGCCATGAAGACAATTTTCCATGATATGATACACAAGGAGATAAAAGTATATGTGGACGACGTCATCATCAAATCTAAGAAGGCCACATATCACATAGAAGATTTCAGAAGGTTCTTTGATCGACTTCGGAAGTATGATCTGAAACTTAATCCCGCCAAATGTACTTTTGGAGTTCCTGCCGGAAAATTGTTATGCTTTATTATCATCCGTCGAGGAATTAAGTTAGACCCATAAAAGGTCAAATCTATCTAGGATTTACCACCGCTGAGGAACAAGAATGACGTGATGAGTTTCTTGGGACGTCTCAACTATATCAGCCGCTTCATAGCCCAATCTACAATGATATGTGAGCTAATTTTCAAAATGCTGAAGAAAGATGCCATGACCAGCTGGACTGAAGACTGTCAGAAGGCTTTTTACAAAATCAAGAAGTACCTATCAACACCACCAATCCTAGTCCCACCAAAACCGGGTAGGCAATTACTACTCTACCTTTCCGTATTATATGGGGCTTTCGATTGTGTCTTAGGGAAACATTATGAGATAGGGAGAAAGGAACATGCTATGTATTATCGGAGCAAGAAGTTCACACCTTACGAAGCACGGTACTCTCTACTGGAACGCACTTGTTGTGCTCTGACATGGATAGCCCAGAAATTGAGGCACTACTTTTGTGCTTATACTACATATCTCATATCGAGGATGGATCCTCGAAATTACATCTTTCAGAAGCCTATGCCTACGGTAAAGATGGCCAAGTGGCAAATATTGTTGAGTGAATTTGATATCATCAATGTAAATCAGAAGGCTGGCAAGGGACAAGCATTATCAGATCATCTTGCCGAAAATCCTGTGGGAGGGAATACGAACCACTGAAAACGTATTTTCCTGACGAAGATGTGTCATTCGTATTAGAGGATATCGTTGAAGCCTACGATGGCTGGAGAATGTTTTTTGACAGAGTTGCAAATTTCAAGGTATCTTGTATCAGAGCCGTCTTGGTATCAGAAACCGATCAACACTACCCGGTGTCTGCAAAACTCAGGTTTCCATGCACCAACAATATGGCGGAATATGAAGCATGCATATTAGGGCTCAATTTGGTCGTCGACGTGAATATTCAGGAATTGGTGGTGATTGGTTATTCAGACCTGTTGTTGCATCAGGTACAAGGAGAGTGGGCTTTACAGAATACCGAGATACTACCATATTTGCATCACGTATAAGAGATGATGAAGATTTTCACGAAGATAGAGTTCCGACATGTCCCTAGAACCCAGAATGAATTTGCAGATGCAATGGCTACTTTGTCCTCCATGATACAACACCCGGACAAGAAATTCATCGAGCCCATTCCGGTGAGAATTCATAATCGACCAGCTATTGTGCTCATGTTGAAGAAGAAATAGATGGAAATCCGTGGTTCCACAATATCAGGGAATATTTGGGAAAAATAGAATATCCAGAGCACGAAACCACACTCAGAAACGCACACTGCGGACGTTGTCCAACCATTTTTTCCAAAGCGGAGGAATTCTATATAGAAGAACTCCTGATCTAGGACTATTACGGTGTGTTGATGCCAAAGAGGCTTCCACGTTGGTTGAAGAAATACATGTCGAAACCTGCGACCCACATATGAATGGTTTCGTCCTAGCCAAGAAGATACTCAGAGCCGGATACTTTTTTATGATTATGAAAACATACTGCATCCGATATGTCCAGAAATGTCACCAGTGCCAGATACATGCAGATATGATACGGGTGCCGCCAAATCAACTCAATGCAACAAGTGCACCTTGGTATTTTGCTTCCTGGGCAATGGATGTCATCGTCCCAATCGAACCCACCACTTCGAATGTGCACATGTTAATTTTAATGGCCATCGATTATTTCACAAAATGGGTTGAATCTGCATATTACAAAGTTGTAACCAAGAAAGTTGTCGCCAGTTTCGTCAGGGATTGTATTGTCTGTCGATTCAGGGTTCCAAAATATATCATCACCGACAATGATGCCAATCGCAACAGTGATTTGATGAAATCCATGTGTGAAACATTCAAAATCAAGCACAAGAACTCCACAGCATACAAGCCTCAAATGAATGGAGTTGTAGTGGTTGCCCAACAAGAACATCAAGAAGATACTAAACAAAATGGTGGAGAAGCACAAACAATGGCATGAGAAGCTACCATTCACTTTTTTGGGATACCGTACTACATTCCACACATCAATCGGTGCAACTCCTTACCTATTGGTCTATGGTACCGAAGTCGTCATCCCCGCCGAGGTGGAAATTCCTTCTATGAGAATCATACAAGAAGGTGAACTCAGTGATGCAGAATAGATACGAAGTCGTTATGAGAAATTAGATCTCATCGACGGGAAAAGGATTAATGCAGTGTGTTATGGTCAGCTTTATTAGAATAGAATGTCCAGAGCTTTCAATAAAAGGGTCAAACCTAGATAGTTCACACTGGGGCAGCTGGCGTTGAACGGATCTTTCCACATCAAGATGAAGCAAAAGGGAAATTCTCACCCAGCTAGCAAGGGCCTGCTGTCACGCCCCCGTTTTTCCCCTCGCAGAAATAGGGGTTTCGACATTTAATGATACAACACCCTTCCCTTTTGGTATGGGTTATGAGATTGGAAGAGTCGCTACTTATGGTGCGTTTGGGCACCTAAACCAAATAACTCATAAAACTAGTTTACATTACCAGAGATAAGGTAAGGGCTCGAAATTACCTTGAGGGGAAAGTGTTAGGCATCCCTCGAGGTCCACAACGGTGGGTCCCGACCGAACTTAATTAAACGAATTAGTCATTAAAGGAAAATTGAGCAATTTATACAACTATTATTTTAAAGAAGGAATTAAAGGGGTCCTAAGTTTCTTAGTCTATAGGATCATTTCCTTGCAATACTTGGTAACTTTCCCCAAGTTGGGGTGCTACACATAGTATTAGCGCACAGGTCATCATCTCCTTTACTGCCATTAACTATCTTTAAGTTATTACCTAACTGTTCTTATAGCTTCTAACTCGTGCTTTAAGCCTGCACTACCTGTCCCTTATCTATGGTCATGGAGGTGTTTATGACCTCTATTTAAGGTAGTTCTAGACTGACCTATGTTGCTTAAAAATGAGAAAGCTAAGTGACAGACAAAAGTTGAGATAGGAATGTCACATAAGAGCAAATAGGGGCTCATGTTAACCTCAACAAGTAAACAACAAATGCACACATTTCAGATAAATTTTATTTAATATCCTATAGACATGATATCTAGATGAGCATAAACATAATATAAGACAGCAGTTTATTAGAACGAGTATCGGGACCTACTGGCTTGCCTACTGATTTTGGTTAATACTCTGAATCTGGGCAGACTTCAGGCGATACTAAATCACAGTTCTTTTTTTTAGCCCCGGAATTCTTTATAATCCTACAGGATTTCCTAAGTGATAAACAGAACAAAATCCTATAGGCTTGGTATCTAAACTGTTAATTATAGACCTACAACAACGAGTTACTGATTTTAACAGACAAGCTTTTATCCTTTAGACCTTATAGGCATGCTTTCTTATTTGCATAATTAGTTAACTCATATAGGCATGATTTCTACGTGTTATAACTGATTTCACCCTATTGGCATGTTATCCATTAGTTTAAATCCTATAGACATGCTTTCTAGGTTTTGAAATTGATTTTATATCTCCTATAGGCATGGTATGTAAATTGAAACCGGTTTCTATCTCCTATAGGCATGATATATAAGTCGTATGTGGGTAGAATTTTAAGCAACTTTCTAGGAAGGTTATTATTCAAACAGATAGAATCATATAACATGGTCACTAATTAATGTATGTTATAAAATATGTACGGATCTTATAGACACTATTTCTAGTGCAAGGGGTCTATAAACAAGACTTCTAGTTATGTACGTAAATTAAAGAAAAAAACCATTAGAAAAACCTATAGGCAGGATCTCTAAGCAAGTAGTAGCATTCACATGATTCAACCAACATAATAGACCTATAGGCAGAATTTCTACCAAAAGATTGTACAAAGATATATAGAAAACCCTCCCCAGCTTTTACTAATAACCCTAGATCTGTTATTACATAGATTATTACAGCCTAATATGAATAAATTACATAGCAGAATTCATTACACTATAGGGAGCCTTAGCAATCCCAGTGAACCCGGGAACCAAGCCTTCTAATCGTAACCACTTTGAAGCACATCATAGGGATTAATAGCATATTAGAACCAGGTTTCCAGTTTGTCAAAGTTCTCAAAGGCCTTAGGAGACCCAGGTCAATGCTCACACAAGAAACAAATTCATAAGATAGTTCAAGAGATTGGAAAACCAATCCCTAGTGTGTGAGAGTTCAAAGGAGTCTCAAGTGGAACCTAGGAAGTGCTCAGACTGGAGTGGTTGGGAACCTTAATGACTAGGAGCAGGATTTTTAAAAAAGCAGTACATAAAAGGGATAAGGTCCAGGTTTTAAAACAGTTGGATATAAGAAGAAACAGGATTCAGAACATAGAGTTGCAGGCAAAACTACACAAAGAGGACAAACATAATTCATGCTCAAACATATAGCTCAAATAAATTGAAGTCTAGTGAAGTTAAATATTTAGACTAGTATTTATCATAGAAGCAGTTAGGCAAAGCAATTGAGTTGGTCAGATACATGAAATAAATAGACAGGGCAAGGAAATTAAGCAACAAATTTAGTGATTATAGGTTCATAGTATGCAAAGTTCAGAATAGGTATAGAATTAACAAACAGTGCATGAAACAAATTGAACCTTAGACTAACCTATGAGAGGATTCATATTATTCGAGATAACTTAGTCCTAAGTTAACAGTGTTACTAAATAAGATCATATAATCATTTTAAAAACAGAATTGATACAGGCTAGTCAAGAAAAGTATAAAGAATTAAATTGTAAAGGTTAGGGCATACCAGTTAGGGGAGAAAGTAAACAGGAAGATGAAAACAGTTGGAATCTAAGAGTCTAGCCTTGGCTTTCAACCGGCTAGACAATGCAGCAAATCAGAGTGATAGAAAGAAGTCAAGTGTGTGTAACTGTAGGTTTGTAAGAGTGAGCTTAGTCTCAACGTGTGTTCTAAAATCATAACAATAAATGTTTTATATAGCACATAGTAGAGTATACCAAATAAGGCAGGAAAATCAATCGGCACACAAATAAGGTATGCAAAAATCAATCAATCAATCAATTAGGGATAACGGGAATAAGTTGACAGTAAGTGTAACTCAAATTAAGGAGATTCTTTCAAGGAGTAAATCAGTAGACAAGATTGAGGCTAAATAAGGCAATTAGTAAATCCATAGATCATTTACAGGTCGGTCAAAACAATCAAAACCCTGAAATCAAGCGAACAATATAATTATACCAGATACAAATCACATATAATGAAAGAATAGGTAAAAATATTTTCAGAGAGATATCAGTTTTAAAAGGAAACCACAATTTTTGAACCCTAATTAAGCAAGTAAATGAGTTAATCAATTTAATTGACAGAGCCACAGTAAACGGGCAAAACATTTAACCCATAGTCAAATAATAAAAGAACCAAAGGTGTAAAGAGATAGAGATTAAACTCAGTCGAAAAGTAAAGGAAGAAATCCAGAGTTAACACTTAAACATTTTCAAACATTTTGCAGAAACATAAAAAGATGAAACCCTAGAACATAAATACATAGAGTTGAAACTCAACTGAAACCATTTGAATAGGTAAAGGAAGAAAATCACAGTTAAACACTTAAACGTTTTAATACACTTTTTTGCAGAAGCTTCTTAAAAATTGAAACCCTAGCTTTTAGGGAAAAACGAAAATCGGTTGACAATAATAGGAAAATATTGAAGAATCTAAAAGGAAAAGAAAAAAACAAACTCAAACCACTTAAGATCTAAAGATATCTGAACGGATTTAGCCAGAAATAGTAAAACCTAAGAAGAGGTGAGAAAAATCTGGTTTGAACTAGAGATTTGAAGCCATAAACACGAAGATATTAGTACTTACAAACATAAGAGTCAACACGGACGGATTCATCGAGAAAACAAGGGATTTGAACCAAGTCTGTTCGAATCCCTTTGAGATTCCCTCAAGAAGCATGAAAATCGAAACACCAGTAGAGGTAGGAGGCTGGATAGAGCCTAGAATTGAAGAAATAAACCATAAATCGAAGGGTTTTTTACGACGGCATACTAGGGTTAGGAGGAGGGTAAGAGAGAGAAAATAAGAGGGAAAGGGTTTCAAGGGCGGCAGATTTTGTAAAATGAGTAGGATTTGGCGGTTGTTGGTTAATTAAAAATGGAAGGTTGATTCAGGCAGATCAACGGCCAGGATTAGATGTAGGCTAGGGCGAGTTATGGACGGGTAGGGTAATTGGGTTAGGGTATTGGGTATTGGGTATTGCGGTAATTGGGTTAGGATAATTGGGCTGGGTAGGCTATTTGGCTATCGGGTAGGTCCGCAAATTTAATTGAAGAGGGGCTATGTTTTAAATACCCACTTAATTTAATAAAATAATTTATAAGAATAGTTAATAAATGATGAAAAAATGCTATTTATGCATGAAAATGATTTAAAATAATTACTTAGGATTATAAAAATATAAAAGGTCATTGTCGTATAGAATAAAGTAATTATGCACACACATGGGCTATTATTGCAAAGTCATTGCAATTATAACCTACAAATATAATATAGATGATAAAAATTAAGCAATAAAATTATTATAAAATTATCTGTGATGCAATTAATAATTATTTGGACAATAAAAGAATGGAATAAAGTAATAAAAAATCCTTTTAAAATTACAGAAAATTATGGAAAAATATGAATTGATGGTCATGCATTGTTTTGAAGGTATACATGCTTTTTAAACATAATATAAGAAACAATCGGGTATCAACACTTATATGGTTCACAGGGTTTTAACAAGAGGAGCACCCATACTCACAGAAATGGATGGAGAAATTTTGCCAAAGCCTATCAATCCAGACGCAGTCAAAAGATATTATGCTTAAACTAATTTCATTTCTTCATATGATGTAACTGAACTACACTTGACCTGATTTCCGTTTAAGAGGGGATACATAGCGGCCCTGTGGGTTCGGTCACAATTCAATAAAATTATTTGTTTCTCCATAATTAGGACCGGGACACAATTTATAGGAGGACCCTCAAAATCCCAAAGCACGTCTAGCCAAGGACACTGTACGTGGAATAGCCAGAAGTTCATCTTGATAACTAGGGCACCTCAAAATTCTGTATCAAGAAGGTCGCAATGTCTTTAATAATGTCACAGTTACTGGTCCATCTAATTGACTTTTAAATCGCATATTACTGTGTTTTGAATAACTATGCACACATATTTTTAAAAAACTTTATTTTTTTAGCCAAGTGTTACCCATGGTGACTCGAACAGGACTCTAGTGCGGAGCAGAGGAAAGCACGCAGACAAAGGCACAAACCAACCTCCCCCGCAAAAACTCACGATTTTTCTTTGGATGTAAGAACAAGGAACAACCACAAGTACATGCACACCTTAGAATCATTATCTCCATAATGACAAAGTCGCCAGACGCAAATATATCTCCAGCTAAGAAATATTCCACCCTTACTTACTACTTGTCCATTTGCATGAGACTAAACACTATCTCAAATATTGCATGAGGCTAAGCCCTACCTCATCATTTGCATAAGGCCAAGCATTCCCTTCCGTTTGCATGAGACTAAACACTGTCTCAAATCTTGCATGAGGCTAAGCCATGCCTCCTTATTTGCATAAGTCTAAGCATTGCCTTTCGTTTGCATGAGACTAAGCATTGTCTCGAATCTTGCATGAGGCTAAGCCTTGCCTCCTTATTTACATAAATCTAAGCCCTGCCTTCCCATTGCATGAGACTAAGAATTGTATCAAATATTGCATAGGGCTAAGTCCTGCCTCCCTAACTGCATAAGGCAAGCTCTACCTTCCCATTGCATGAGACTAAGCATTGTCTCAAATCTTGCATGAGGCTATGCCCTGCCTCCTTAATTGCCTAAACCTAAAAATTATATTCCCATTGCATGAGACTAATAATTGTCTCAAATCTCGCATGAGGCTAAGCCTTGACTCCATAACTTCATAAGGTTAAGCTTTGTCTTCCCTGCACGAGACTAAGCATCGTCTCTCCTTGCATAACCACAAATGTTGCTATTCAAAAACCTTGAATTATTATCTTCTCTCGAGGCTAAGCTCTGCCTCAGATATTACACAAGAGTAAGCTCTCTCTTGTTTCATCCCAAGTATCATGTCTCTGCATCTTATGAGCTGATATACAACCAATTTTCCAAAGGCGTCATAGTTCGAAAGTATCATCCTCATAGCCGAAAGATACCATGCAATGCCCTGAGGATCTATTAATTTTGAACATCATTATTCAAAGGAATCATGGTTCAAAGGCACCATATTCATAGCTCGAGCACACCATTTCATGGCCTGCGAATCCTTTACCTTATAATTCATGGCCTAGGACATCATGGTTTAAGGATGTCATCCTCACCGTCCAAAGACAATCTCCATGGTCCAAAGGAGATTTGCGTCATGTTTAAATTTACAATAATCTATATGCATATATTGTATTTTGAGTTTACAGGTAATATGGGAGGTAACTGTTATCCTAACGGAAGCAATCTTCGCTCCAGTTTCCATTCAATATTCATATCCTTCAATTATTTCAAATGTAACTGATCATCGTCCGTGGCCCATTATCATCTAATATCTACCCAAGTATCCATAATCATTCTAAATCCCAATTTGTCCTATCCAGAACATCTTTTGCCTGTTCTTACAACAACCCCATCGGTTTATTCCACCTTCGGATCCAGAACTACACATGGTCAGATTCTTGCAAAACCCGGGATATGTAGGTAGCTCAGAGAACAGGGTGCGTCCTATACTTTTCAAATAACCTCATTCGGTCAAAATTGGTCATTACTTCATTACCCGACAACTCTTTCATCCTTCCCGGTAAAGAAGGGCAGTTGTTGATGTCAAATTTTTCCCTCATATTTTTTAAAATACATGAATACTTTCAAAATAGTCCATATGAACCATCACTTGATTTATAGATTTAAATAAGCATTTTTATAATTTTCTATAATTTTAAAAGGTTTTAAATCAATTTATTCTTGCATTTTATTATGTAAATACTAATTAATTACTTCACAAATTATTTTACAATGATTTTATCGTATAATTTTACCATTTATACTCATATTATATTTTAAATATTTTTAACATATTTGTCACAATTGCATTTGCATTTTTTTAGGCCAGAATTGCACAATTGCAATAATAGCCTATATGTACTTATCATTACTTTAATTATGCCGAAATAATCCTATTATACTTCTTATAGTATTAAATAACTATTTTTACTTTTTTTATGCATAAATGATATTTATATTATTTATTTATCATTTTTTACAAATTATTTATTAATTAAAATTGGATATTTAAATTATATCCCATTTTAAAGATTATTTTGAACCAATCCGTAGACCAATTACTCAAAATACAACAGCCCAACACCCCAGCCCAAACCAAACGACCCCTAACCCAAAATCCGGTCGGTACATGTTTATTTAACTCACCACAGTCCCGTTTAAAAATCATGGCCATTGATCTTTAAGATCAACGACCTACAATTAACCTACCATTTTTATTACCCAACGCCAAACCCTAATTCCCGATTCCCTCTAAACCCGCCTCCCTCAAATTCTCTCAAACGCTCTATTTGTCTCTGAAATCCCAGCGACGTAACCTCTTTTTCCCTTCGGTTCCAACCCAAATATGGAATAAATCATTGATTCCCTTACGTTATTAACCTTTTCCCGTTATTGGTTACATGTTTATGGTTGTACGTAATTTCTTGCCTAACATGGAAAGCAAATCCCTTTAATATCGAACCAAATCTGGTTCAGGCCTTTACTTCTTTCCATTTACGTCCATTTTCGTCTCTTTATGGTATGAATCTATGAGATCTTTCTCGATTCTTTACTTACCATAAATCTAGGGTTCAGATCTTTCCAAATCTGTTATTGGTTCTCTATTTTTTAATATTTTCCTTTAATGTTTCTGTTCTATCTATGTGCATCCCTATTATGATTTCTCGTTGATATTTCAGACTAACTTTTACCCTAATAATTAGGGTTTTTGATTCTTCAAAATCGAACCAAATCTTGTTCAATCTTTAATGTTATCGGTTATCCATCTCTGCGCATCTTTATTATGGCTTTTCCTTTGATTACTTCCGCCAATTTTACTTACCCTAAAATTAGGGTTTTCGATTCTTTATTTTATTCTTTCCTTTAATGTTTTTGTCTATCTGTTTCTATTCATCTTTATTACAACTCTTACTGTTAGTTGTTGACTAATTTTACTTACCCTAAGCTTAGGGGTTTTCGATTCTTCAGACCCTTTTGATTCTTTAATTGTCTGTTAAAAGCTCTGTTTTATGCGTCTATTTTTACTTGTATTTTCTACCGGTTTGTATGTCTTTACCTAAAATAAGGTTCTAAGTTTTCTTTCCTTAGTTAACTATTAGATGCTTTCCTCGATTGAGTATTACCATATTTGTGCGCTCTAGTCTAGTGCTATTTAAACCCCTGTCCCTTTTCCCTTTGAGACTTAGAACTCGAGTATTTCTCACTACTAAAACTATATACTGTAATCATTCTGCTTTGATTCCTGGCCAGCTTGAAGCCAAGTCCAAAAATCTTCTATTGTTTGCCGTTGTTGATGATAATTGCTGCATTGTTAAATTTCTTTCTGTTTCGTCTGAACTAGTAAGTTGTTGAACCCCTTTTCTACTTTATCGTCCATTAAATATATTATTGTTATTCGATTAGTTGCTTTCTATATATTTAGACATGTTTAACTCAGTACAATTGATAAAATCTGCTTAATTATGTGTAAGTTAAGACTGCTATTTGGTATTAAGTATGTTTGACATTAGTTCACCATGTAGACTCATTAGTTTGTTGTTAAACCTGTTATCATGATACTTATCTGATTCTGTGCTCGCCATGCTATAACCTCTTTATCAAGTGTGACTGATATCTAATGTGCTTCTTGACTCATTAATTGATCAATAACTTCATTTCTATGATTTATCCTAATATGAATTTTGTACTAAAATTTGTGAAGCATGCTCATGAATTGGTCCTTATCACTTTATGACTTCGTTAGTTTTCAAACTTATTACCGTCAAGTCTGCTCATTTTCAAAGTGTTTGTCTTTATTCTATGTGTGATTCTATCCCTAAGTGTATTTCCCAATCATGTCCTGTTCTCTTGAATTCTCACTCTTTGCTGGCTGAAAGCCAAAGCAATATAAGTATTGTCCCCGGCCTTCCCGGTGTGAGCACTTCTCATGGTTCATATGAGACCCTCGTGAACTCTGACACACCAGGATTTGGTCCATACCTTTCCTTGAATTGGTTCTGATTATTCCTCTCTAGTGTGAGCACTGCGCGGGGTTCGTGAAGCCCTTGAGAACTCTGACACACTACAGATTTGGGCTTGGTATGCTTACATAGAGATCATGTCCATAGGACCTAACAACCTTAACTGTCAATATACCATTATGTTTAAGTGCATTTGCTGCCTAATGTGCGGAGGTTAAATTAAGCCTCTAACTGCATTTTTATGAAAAGTCCAACTCGTGTTGTATGTTGCCTAGTTTTACAATTTTGAGCAACCTAAGTTGAGTCTAGAACCATCCAAAATAGAGGTCCCAATGCCTCCAAGACCATAGTTAAGGGATGGGTAGTGCAAGCATAGGATACGAGTTAGAATCGATTAGAGCGCTTTAGGTAAATCACTTAAAGATAGTAATCGGGTAGTAGGAGATGATAAATCTATGCCCACAAAATAATATGAGTAACACCCCCGTCTTTGGAGAGTTATGAAGTATTATTTATGTTGCACAGGGTGATCCTTTAGGCTAAAAAACTTAGGACCCCCCCATCCCTATTAAATAATTCCCTCGCTTCTTTATTAGACTAATTCACATGATTTGAGTTCGTTCGGGACCCACCGTTGTGGACCTCGAAGAGTGCCTAACACCTTCTCCTAGAGTTAATTTGAGCCCTTACCCGATCTTTGGTGCTGCAACTAGTAAACCGGAGTCATTTTCAATTGGTGCCATAACACACCTTAATCCTTTAGGTGGTGACTCTCCTTTAATAACTAATTCCTTCCCTCTTAGAAGGATTTGTCAATATCGAAACCCGATTTCGCAAGAAAAAGGGGCGCGACAGTTGGAATCAGAGCTCTAGGTTCATAGGTATCGTGAGTCACAAGCATGTTTATTAGAGTCTCGCAGATCGGTACGGAGACATCCGTACTTCTCTTCGCGAGGCTATGGAAATGTTAATAACAATCATACTTTTTTTATTTCCTTGTGGTGAGAGTTATTGACACCAAAATTCTAAAATTCTCTATTCTATTCCTTCTCACAGATAGTGAGGACCTGTATCGGGTGATCCGACGATCAGGTACCCGAGCCCCATGCCAGAGCCACTTGAGGCGAAGGTCGAGGTAGAGGACAACCACGCGGTGCAACTAGAGCACCTGCGCAAACTATGATATAGGAGCCCCCAGCAGCTCCAACTGGAGGGGCAGCACCAGAGGTTCCTATTGCTGCTCTAGCCCTCCAGGAGACTCTAGCTCAGTTCATGAGCATGTTCAACACTACAGCTCAGGCTGGACTGATTTCGATAGCTCCCGCCACATCTTAGGCCGGGGGAGGGGAATAGACTCCCGTACCCTGTAGTCCTGATCAGAGGGTCCAGGTTGATCAGGCCCCAGAGTTTATTCCTATAACCTAGTGGCTCCGGTTCAGCATGACACTAGGGTAGCTGCTTTTGAAGCAGAGCAACTTAGACTTGAGAGGTACAAAAAGTACCACCCAGCCACTTTCAGTATATAAGCTTCAGGGGATGCTCAGGGTTTTTTAAAGGGGTGTCACCATATCCTTTGCACTATGGGCATAGCAGAGACGAGTTTGGTTTCTTTTACTTATTTCCAGTTGAGAGGAACATCCTATCAGTAGTGGTGTGCCTATGAGCTGAGTAGTCCGAACGATGCAGCCTCACTCACTTGGACTTAGTTCTCAGATATGTTTTTGCGTGAGTATGTCCCTAAAAGCCTTAGGGATTCTTGGCTCACAGTAGGGTTCTATGACTGTGTCGGAGTGCGCAGTCTGTTTTAGTTAGTTGGCTCGACAAGCACCAACTTTGGTTGCAACACTCAGAGAGAGGGTTTATCTCTTCATTAAGGGACTCCACCCCAGTATTCGGACCAATACAGCTAGGGAGTTAGAGATGGAAATCTCTTATAAGGAAGTCGTTAGTATTGCCAAGAGAGTGGAGGGCATGCTGGCCCGGGACAGAGAGGAGAGAGAGGCCAAGAGGTCTCGAAAGACTGGTCATTATTCAGGAGCTCATGCGCCAGCAGCACTCCATGGTAAGGTTTTTGTAAGTCGCCTCGTTCATTTGGCTCTCCACCATCCAAAGGTGTCCTAGCTCCTCCTAGACATCAGATGCCTTATTATGATCGTATCTAGTATGCCTCTTGCTCGAGATGCTATCAGCGGCCAGTATAGCAGACCTGGCTCGAGCCAGTCACAGTCTTCTCCTCCGAGGGGATATTTTGAGTGTGGTGATACTCCCCATATAGTGAGGGATATCCCCAGACTTAGGAGGGCTGTACCACCACAGATTTCTCAGCCACCGCGTGCTCCATCGGGCCCTCCAGTCATACTTCCATCCCCAGCTACCTCCCTACCTACTCAGGAAGCTCGAGGTGGACGACGGGGAGGTCGAGGTTGCCTTAGGGAGAGGCCAGGCTAGGTATTATGCCCTTCCAGCGTGTCTAGAGGCAGTTTCTTTTTATTTTGTCATCATAGGTATTGTCCTAGTCTGTTAAAGAGATGCTTCATTATTATTTGATCCAGGATCTACGTATTCATATGTGTCTTCTTATTTTCCTCCACATTTAGGGGTATCTCGGGATTCTTTGAGTTCCCCTGTTTATGTATCTACTCTTGTGAGATATTCTCTTGTTGTGGTTTATGTATATCGATTGTGTTTGATTGCTCTTAGTGGTTTTGAGATCGGAGCTGATTTATTATTCCTCTACATGGTAGATTTTGATGTTATCTTGGGCATGGAATGGTTGTCGCCCCATTATACTATTCTTGATTGTCACGCTAAGACTGTGATGCTAGCTATGCTAGGCTTACCACGATTAGAGTGGAGAGGTGCCTTACAGTATACTTCCTGCTTGATTATTTCATTTCTTAAGGCTTAGTGAATGGTTAAGAAGGGGTGTGATGCGTATTTGGCCTATGTGAGAGATGTCAGTATTGATACCCCTAAAGTTGAGTCAGTTCCAATACTGAGGGATTTCGCTGATGTGTTTCCAGCTGATCTTCCGGGTATGCCTCCCGACTGAGATATTGATTTTGGCATTGATTTGTTGCCGAGCACTCAGCCCATCTCTATTCCTCCTTACCCTATGGCTATTTCTAAGTTGAAGGAGAAGTTGTAAGAGTTTCTTGATAAGGGCTTCATTAGTCCTAGTGTGTTTCCTTGGGGTGCTTCGGTCTTGATTGTGAAGAAAAATGATGGTTTTATGCATTTATGTATTGATTATCTCCAGTTGAACAAGTTTACCGTGAAGAAAAAGTATACGTTGCCTCGCATGGATGATTTTTTTTATCAGTTACAGGGTTCTAAGGTGATTTCTAAGATTGACTTGCATTCAGGCTGTCATCTGTTGAAGACTCAGGAGCCGGGTATCCCGAAGACCGCCTTTAGGACCATATATGGTCATTATGAGTTTCTTGTCATGTCTTTAGGACTAACCGATGCCCAACAGCCTTTATGCATTTGATGCACAGTCTGTTCCGACTTTATCTACACTTCTTTGTCATTGTGTTTATTGATGACATTCTAGTGTATTCTCGACCTCGGGGAGATCATGAACAACACCTAAGGATTGTGCTTCATACGTTGAGGGAGAGGAGGTTGTATGCACAATTTTCTAAGTGTGAGTTTTTGCTTGACTCAGTGGCATTTTTTGGTCATGTAGTATTGAGTGATGGGATCAAGGTAGATCCGAATAAGGTCGACGCATTACAGAGTTGGCCTACACCATCATCAGCTACGGAGATCCGCAATTTCCATGGTTTGGCAGGATATTTTCGTCAGTTTGTAGAGGGGTTTTCATCTATTACAACACCTATGACAAGGCTGACCCAGAAGGGTGCTCCGTTCAGGTGGACAGAGGAGTGTGAAGAGAGCTTTCAGGAGCTCAAGACAGCTTTGACTACATCTCCAGTATTGGTATTGCCTACATGTTTGGGGTCTTACACTGTCTATCGTGATGCCTCGTGGATTGGTCTTGATGTGGTGTTGATGTAGGACGGTAGGGTGATTGCTTATCCATCCAGATAGTTGATGGTGCATGCGAAGAATTATCATGTCCCCAATCTTGAGTTAGCAGCTATTGTTCACGCCCTGGAGATCTGGCACCATTATTTGTATGACGTTCCTTGTGGGATCTTCACCGATCACCGGAGTTTGCAGCACCTGTTCAAGCAAAAGGATCTTAATTTATGTCAACCAAGGTGGTTGGAGCTACATAATGATTATGCCATCGCTATATTGTACCACCCGTGGAAGGCCAACGTAGTGGCCAATGAGTTGAGTCGCCAGGCGGAGAGTTTGGGGAGTTTGGAATATCTTCCATCACTAGAGTGACCCTTAGCATTGGATGTTCAGGCCTTAGCCAACCAGTTTGTGAAACTGAATATTTCTGACACGAGCCGAGTATTTTCTTGCATGGTCTCTCGGTCATCTCTTTACGACCGTATCAGGGAGTGTCAGTATGATGACCTCATCTTCTAGTCTTTTACGACAGGGTTCGATGAGGTGATGCTTGAGATGTGACTATTGTTGATGATGGAGTGATGACGATGCAGGGACGGATATGTATGCCCAATGTGGATAGGCATCGGAGTTGATTCTTGAGGAGGCCCACAGCTCACAGAATTCCAACCATCCGAGTCCCGCTAAGATGTACCAAGATTTAAGGCATCACTATTGGTGGAGGAAGATGAAGAATGATATAGTTGGGTTTGTTGCTAGGTGTCTCAACTATCAACAGGTTAAGTATGAGCATCAGAGACTGGGTGGCTTGCTTCAAAGGTTAGAGATCCCAAAGTTGATGTGGAAGCGGATCACTATGGATTTCGTAGTTGGGCTCCCACAGACTTCGAAGAAGTTCGATGCTTTTTGGGTGATTGTGGATCGGTTGACTAAGTCAGCTCATTTCATCCCAGTGATGACTACCTACTCTCTAGAGAGGTTTGTTATGATTTACATCAGAGAGATTGTCTGCCTTCATGGTGTCCCGGTTTCCATCATTTCAGACAGAGGTACATAATTTATACCATGGTTATGGAGAGCCTTACAACAGGATTTGGGTACTAAGGTGAAGCTGAGCACATAATTTTACCCTCAGACGAACAGGCAGTCCGAGCACACTATTCAAATTCTAGAGGATAGGCTTTGTGCTTGTATGATGGAGTTTGGAATGTCATGGTACCAGTTTTTGCCACTTGCGGAGTTCGCCTACAATAACAGTTATTAGTCCAGCATTTAGATGGAACCGTATGAGGCTCTGTATGGTAGGTGGTGTCGATCCTGAGTGGGTTAGTTTGAGCCGGGCAAGGCCCGGTTGTTGGGTATAGACTTGGTGCAGGATGCCCTGGATAAGGTGAAGGTGATTCAGGATAGACTTCGCACAGCCCAGTCCAGACGGAAGAGTTATGCGAACTGGAAGGATCATGATTTAGCATTCAGGGTTGGAGAGCGAGTCTTGCTTCGGATATCATCTATGAAGGGCGTCATGAGGTTCGAGAAGAAAGGAAAGCTGAGCCCGAGGTACATTTGTCCTTTGGAGGTACTGCAGCGTGTTGGGGAGGATGCTTATGAGATTGCTCTACCTCCCAGCCAAGCAGGAGTTCATCCAGTATTCCACATTTCTATGCTCTGTAAGTATCAATGTGATCTGACTAATGTGTTGCAATTTCAACTCAGTCCAATTGGGTAAGGATCTATCTTATGTTGAGGAGCCAATGGCTATCTTTGATATACAGGTCAGAAAACTAAGGTCAAAGAACATTGCTCAGTAAAGGTCCAGTGGATGGGTCAACTGGTCGAGGATCCGACTTGGGAGAACAAGCCAGATAGGCACAACCGTTATCCTCATCTTTTCACAGCTTCATGTATGTCTCTATGCTCTTATGAGGACGAACGATTTTTTTAAGAGTGGGATGATGTAATGACCCAATCGGTCATTTTGAGAGTTAGCGCCCTAATCCCCTATTAATTTCTTCCCTCGTATCTGAGTTGGAAAAGTCGATCGGATGTTGACTTGTTTGTAACGACCCCAGATTCGAATTTTAATGGTTCTATTAGCTCCGTTGGGTGAATTTGTACTTAGGAGCGCATCAAGAATGTGATTAAGAGGTCCATAGTAGATTTAGGCTTGAATTTGCGGAAGTTGAAATTTTGGTGATTTTGGTCGGCAATGGAAATTTTTATATCATGCTCGAAATGGAATTCCAAAAGTTGGAGTAGGTTCGTAGTGTCATTTGTGACTTGTGTGTAAAATTTGAGGTCATTCAGACGAGATTTGATATGTTTCAACGTCATTGGTAGAATTTTTAAATTCAAAGTTCATTAGGATTGAATCCGTGTATAATTCGTGTTTTTGATGATGTTCGATGTGCATTGAAGGCTCGACTAAGTGCATATGGTGTTTTAGGAGTGGTTGCTATGTTTTGTTGAGGTTCTGCGGGCGTCGTGTGAGTTTCAGGTGTTTAACGGGTGAAAACTTACACTTAGAGGATTTTTCTAGTGTGCTGGTTCTAGTGCTTTCATAGATGCGGTGGGGGAACCGCATGTGCCGAAGACCAAGCGTAGAAGAGGAAATGGGAAGGTGGTCTAGGATTGCAGGTGCGAGGTGAGTTTCACATCTGCGATGTCCGCAGAAGCGAATAAGGGGATGCAAGAGCGGTCTGGGAATGCAGAAGCGGACAATGGTTCGCAGGTGCACACTTACAGATGCGACCTCTTGATCATAGGTCCAGACTCTGGAGTTTAATGGAAATTCGTAGATGCGTAGTCCTAGCCGTAGAAGCAGGACTGCAGATGCGGTCCTGGGATCGCATAAGCGGAAATCGCTGGGCAGAAAAAGGGCATTTTCGAGGGTTTGAGGTCATACCACAATAATTCGATTTAGAGCTATGAGGAAGGAAAATTTTTGAGAGTTTTTCAGAGGAAATCATTGGGTAATGGTACCTAAATCTATTTTGATCATATTTCGTTATTCGATTGTTGTATTGTTCATTTAATTAAGGAATTTGAGTGAGGAAGTTGGGAAATTAACGTTCCCCAACAAAAATATTTGAGATTTGAGTGGGATTTAGGCGTCAGATTTGAATGATTTTTGTATGAGTAAACTCGTGAACGAATGTGTGTTCTTATTTGGTAATTTTTACTCAATTCCGAAACGTGGTCCCGGGGAGGCTTTTTGAGTGATTTTCCAATTCCTTGCTTTAACTTTGATAACGTTCGTTAGATTAGTTTGTTGTAGTTGTATTTATATTATGTAACTGGTTTTGATTAGACTTTGGCCATTCGAAGTCGCATACTCGTGGCAATATCGGAATTTCAGATTGATTGACCTTGGTTCAAGTTAGGTGGATTGCCTAACCTTGTGTGGGGAAACTCCCCGTAGTATTGGTACTGTTATTGTTATTTGAGCGCCGTGTACGTGAGGTAACGAGTACGTACACGGTCTTTTTGTTGTAAAACCCAATTTTCATTAAAAAGCAAATTTGTCTCTCCTCTTATTTGAACTTATTAGCTCGTGTAGCATTATGTTAGACTAAGAAAGCATGCCTACTTGCCTTAACTGTTTACTTGAACTACGTGCAGCATGTTTAGTTGTTTTACCTGCTTTTCCTTATCTTACACGTAGGATAGGAGACCCCGTGCTATGATTTTTGAATTTTGTCGTTTTGCTACACATTTAATTTGGGACTACGGAACGGTATTTCGAGAGACTCCCCATGTACTCCATATTTTACTTGGGATTACGGAATGGTATTCCGCGAAATCCCCTTGTCTTGCATATTTACTTTGAGACTACGGAACAGTATTCCAGGAGATCCCCTGCACATTTACGTTTGGGACTACGGGACGGTATCCCGGGAGATTTCTTGTTGAACTGCTATGTTCTGAGCTGCGTTCTTCATGATTTGTTCATTGCTGCATTTCAGTCTTTATTAATGCGACATAATTTTTTTGCTTCATTATATATATATATATATGTGTGTGTGTGTGTGTGTATGTTCCAGTAGAGCGCTGACTTGACCTCGTCACTACATGGCCGAGGTTAGACTTGGCACTTACTGGATATCATTGTGGTGTACTCACACCCTTCCTACACATGTTTTTCGTGTGCATATCCAGGTACCTCTCGCCTCCCTCATTATTAGTGTCGCTGCCGCAGCCTACTGGAGACATCAAGGTATATCTGTACGTGCCTGCAGATCCTAGGATTTCCCATTTATCCTTTATATTGTTTTCTCTTCCTTAACTTTTTAGACTATGTATAGGAGACAATGAGACAATTTCCAATAGAGCTTGTGACTCGTGATTCTGGGTTTTGGAAAGTTGTGTATATTCGAGTATTGGTTTTACTTGTATAGGTCGAGCGGCAGTTTACCATTATATAGTATCTTTTGAAGATTAGTTGTTCAAATATTGATTTATTTCTGTTATTTCAATGTTAATAGGCTTACCTAGTCGTAGCGATTAGGTGCCGTCACGACGTCTTACGGAGGGAGAAAATAGATCGTGACAAAAATTCCCCATTTTAGAGCCCCATCGACTTAACCTAGATTGTTCTTATCAAGTAGCTATATTTCGATATCTCGACTCCAGGTGATGTAATTATCAGAACCAGTCAACAGTGGATGAAGAGCAGTGGATGATTGTGGTCCAAATTTGTCTTTGTCGTTATTGTTGGATCTCAACTTTGCAATTCATCTATGAAATGAGTTGTTGAATGAACATAATCTTCTACAATTAAAGTCGCACACTCTCAATAGAGATCAAAAGTTCTGATACCATATTGATTTTAGGTGTAATTGATGAACCCTAATCGGCATGAGAGACTTGGAGTTGAATGCTTAAAGAGAGAAATATTGGAAGGAGGAAATGAAATAAAAATTCATTCTTCAATGTATATGTACAGTGTATCTACATACATATATAGATGATGACTTAACTAACTAACCACCTATACTAACCGACTAACTATATAACTGATTCTAGAAAGCTGATATACAACTATACACAGTCATTATAACTGTATTCTCGTTACTTTCAAAATGGATGTTCCTAGATCTTTGTAGGTACGTTGTTGTTTTACGTTTGTGAGACCTTATATTTTGTTAAAGTAAAATACCTTGAAACAACCCCAAAACTTGATCTTCTTTTCATTTTCTTTGTTACTCTCTCTTTCTTCTAAATTCTTTGTTAGTTAATATTTATATTATTATGTCATTGGGTGTGATAAGGCTTGATATTTTTCTGTATGGTATTTGTTTCTTCTTTCTAAAATTAAATTAAAATATTAAATAAATTTTCTTGTATTTCATGAATAACACACAAGATTATTTATTTTATTGAATAACAAGCGTTTGTAATTCCAATAATAATATTGTTTCGGTTTAAGAATATAAAATGTATGGTCGGCATTTATCTAGAGATAAACAAAAAATACAAATCCGTTTTCATAATTTTTCTTCATGCTTGTATAGATTCATATAATTTGAAGTAGCAATTAGACAATTAAGACATGTAAATTGTTGTATGGAACACATGGTTTTTCATCACAATGCATAAATTAAAATAAAAAGTTTAATTATGCGTTTAGTCCGACCTTTTTTTTTCTTTTTTCTTTTCAAAACTAGTATATGAGCATCAATAAACTCTATAAATAATCTACATCAACTTCGATCTTAATCATCTTCATTGCAAATGCACTAATTCTTAGCTTCCAGTTAATAGTGCATGAATTCAACCCTACAATGAAGAAAAATAAATATAAAAATTAGTTGTTGCAGGCATGATGTTTAAGCAAAACAAATTATATTCTAACTTGAAAGGTGCAATTAAAATAATAAAAGATTTACAAGAATAGAACGTATATAGATAGTAAGTCTAGGCAGATGATGCAAGTGAGGGTAAGTGATGAAATCTACACTAATTGTTAAAGAAATCTCACATGAAAGCAGAATTATAGAAGGTGAAACAGAGAGGAAATGAGGGACGCAAAGATGAGATGAAGAAGAAAAAGAGTGAAAATTCATTTATTACAATGAAGTGGCCCCCTTTATAAATGACTAACCACTTCTAACTAACTAACAAATTATTTATTCCTTAGTCCACTAACTAGTTACTTAGTATACTTCTAGCTCTTATAACAATACTCCCCTTCAAGCTAGGGGTTGAAACACATTCAGCACGCCAAGCTTGGATAGAGGGAAGTGATGCTGAGATGAACCCAATCCTTTGGTCATAAGATCAGCTAGTTGCAAGTTGGTAGAGATGTACTGTGATGCTAACTGTCCATTCTTGATCTTTTCTCTTACAAAGTGGAAATTGATCTTGATATTTTTAGTACGTTCGTGGAATATATGATTAGCAGCTATTTGCAAGGCTGCTTTGCTATCACAATGTAGAGACACTGGCTACTGAATCTTAACTGGTAGCTCCTTAAGCAATCCTAGGAACCAAGTGATTTATGTAGTTGTTGCTGCTAAACTCTTGTACTCTACTTCTGCTGAGCTTCGACTGACAGTCTGTTGCTTCTTTGACTTCCACGAGAGTAAAGAATTCCCCAATTTGATGACATACCTTGTGACAAATGTCCTGGTATTGGGACAGGTGCACAGTCTGAATCACCATAGGTAGACAATGTATCAATATGTCCAGCCCTAAGCAGAATACCAAGGCCCGGTGCTCCCTTTATATATCTCACCACTCACAAAGTTGCATCCCAATGAGATTGCTTTGGCTGCTGCAAGAACTGACTGAGTACCTATACTGCAGAAATCAGGTCTAGTCTAGTGATGGTCAAGTAAATAAATTTACCAATAAGCTTTTGATAGCTTCCTATGTCCTCAAGTTCTTCATCTCTATTTACCCCTACATGCTTTTCATATTCAATAGTGGTCAGCTTCTAATTCAGCTCTATTGGAGTGGAGATGGATTTAGCTCGTGCAAGCCCAACTTCTGATATCAACTAAAGTGCATATTTCCTTTGTGTGGGTAGAATTCTCCTCTTTAATCTTAAAACCTCAATACCAGGGAAATATCTTAGCTCCCTTAGATCCTTAACTTTAAAGGAATTTTGTAATGTCTTATTGGCTTTTATTATTAGATCTGCACTGCTCCCAGTGATAAGTAAGTCATCCACATATACTAAGATAACAACAATGTTCGATGTTGTGCTCTTAGTGAAGAGTGAATGATCATAAGCACTTTGATGATATCCTGCCTTCACCAAAGCCTCAATCAACTTGATATTCCATTGCCTCGAATCTTGTTTAAGACCATATACTGATTTAAGTAGTTTGCAAACCTTATACTCCCCTTGTCTATGGAAACCCTGTAGAAGTTCCATGTAGACATCTTCTTGAAAGAAAGCATTATTTACATCCATTTGAAATAGGTCCCATCCTCTTGAAACTGCTATGTTAATTATTGTTATGACAGTAACCATTTTGGATACATGAGAAAAAGTCTCATGATAGTCCAAGCCTTCTTGTTGTTTATAACCTTTAGTTACCAACTGAGCCTTCTATCTTTCTATTTCCCCATTGGATTTGTATTTTTCTTAAACACCCACTTGGAGCCTATGGCCTTTTTCATGCAGGTAAGTCAACAATGCTCCATGTTGAATTGTCTTCAAGAGCTTTAATCTCTTGTGACATAGCTTCTACACAGTTTTGATCCTGACAAGATTCCTTAAAGTTCTTTGGTTCTACTGCTATAGAGAACACTCCCAGGTAGGCTTGGTAATGTGCTGACAGTAGGATACAATGTTTCATATACAATGAGGATTCTTGTGAGTGTTTGAGCTTGTAGCATAATCTTTCAACCATATAGGGGGCCATGTAGTTCTGCTAGATTTTCTAACACCAGGTGCTTCGGTAACTACTTGTTCTGTGAGGGAATGGCTTGTGGTTGGATCTGTGATTGGCTCCAATTCAACTTTCTCTATGTCACGACCCATTTTGCCCTCCGAAAGGTATCGTGACGGCACCTAGTCTCTATGACTAGGTAAGCCTAAAATTTGCGAAAAATGATAGAATCAATAAAATAAAGACAGGAAAGAACTCAAGTAGATATAACATAGCTGCTCAGCATATCAACTTTCACTTCCCAAAACCCAGAATGTCACCATAGTCACAAGATCTGTACTAAATGTAGCTCTGTACAATGAAACAACGTAAAAATACATAAATCTTCTATGCCTATACTAGAGTAGAAGGGGAATCATGGGATTCCGCGTACGCGGCAGAATTACCTCGCGGTCTCCTGGCAGCTGCTAGAACGACTCCTATCCACGACACTGAGCGCTGTTACCTGGATCTGCATATGGGGAAAACATATGCAGGAAAGGGCGTGAGTACTCCGCATTTGGTACTCCGTAATTGCGAAGCCTAACCCCAGTCAAGTAGGGACAATGTCAGGTTGAAGCCCTACTGAGTTATTAAAACAAGTCAATATACAATTTAAAACAGTGAAATATAGATAAGAAATGATAAACAAGAGTAATGGAACTGGAAGAGTTAATAACAGAAAAAGAGCCCTCGGCTCAACACATCATATATCTCAACAGTAAATGTGCAATGCAGTACGCGGGGAAAACTCCCGGATCTCAGTCCGTAGTCCCAATTTAAATATGCTATGCAGTATAGGGGGAAAGCTCCCGGATCTCTGTTCGTTGTCCCAATTTAAATATGCATTTCAGTACATGGGTAAAGCTCCCGGATCTCGGTCCGTAGTCCCAATTTAAATATGAAATGCAGTACAAGGGGAAAGCTCCCGGATCTCGGTCCGTAGTCCCAATTTAAATATGCAAAGCATAAGTATGTCAATTATGGCTTAATTAAACAGTCCAGGGAAACAACATGCATGAATAGAGTAAAGCTTCCTAAACATGGTGCGACTAGTAGCAAATAAGAGGAAATCAAGTAAGAACAGGGAGACATGCTTACTCTTAAGCTATCTACTCAATTAAGATAGGAAATAATAATATATGAATGAAAATGAGCGATTTCATGGAAGTAAAAATAGGATTTTAGCAACAATGACCCGTGTACGCACTGTCACCTCACGTACACGGCGTCCACGTAACAAAATCAGTATAAAAAATGCCTAAGGGGAAGTCCCCAACACACAATTAGGCAAGCCATTTACCTTGATTGCGCTAATCAATTCAATACCACACTCTTGCGACGAGTATCTGACTGCGGGTGATCCAAATCTATTTAAATCGATTTCATGGTGTAAATATCACTTCAAGAGAACAAAATAGCTAATTATTTATAAGATAAAACGCGGAATGAGGAAAGTTTCCCAAAAAGTCCCCCGGGCCCACGTCTCGGAATCGGGTAAAAAATTTATATTTTCCGAACACCCATTCGCTCCTGAACCCACTCGAACAAGAATCAACAAAATCGGACGTCTAAATCTCCCTAAATCCTCATATTTTTACTTGGGACAATTTCATCTCATTTTCATGGGTTTTCATCCAACTTCATTGATTAGATTGAGGAAGCTGATAGAGATCATTGATATACAGATGGATTAAGGTTAGAAAAAATTACCTATGATTCTCCTCTTCAAATCCCATTGAAAAATCGCCAAGTTCCGAGCTCACAATCGATTTTGGAACTATGAATTTCAAACCCTTGGATCTTGGTATAACTAGCAGAGATGTTTCGCACCTGCGACACTGGGATCGCACCTGCGGAAACACAATCGCAGGTGCGAAAATTCATTAAACGACCTGGGTTCGCACCTGCGGCACCCCCTTCGCACTTTCATGTCCGCACCTACGGAAATACCATCGTGGGTGCGAGACTTTAGAACCAGAATGGTTCAGCTGCTCTCAAAGTCTCAAACTCACCCGTTGGGCATCCGAAACAACCCCGTGGCCCCTGAGACCTCAACCAAACCTACCACCTGACCCTAATACCTTGTTCGAACTTGGTCGAGCCTTAAAACCACATCTCATAACATCAAATCATCAATTATGCATAGATTCAAGCCTAAGAACTTAGGAAATTTCTAGAATTCACATCCGATGCCGAAACACGTCTAAACTCATCCGAATGACCTCAAATTTTTCACACAGGTCATAAATGACATTACGGACCTGCTGTCGCTTTCGGACTTCCATTCCGAGTCTGATATCAAAATTTCACCTATCGGCCAAAATTCTAAATTTCGCCAATTCAAGCCTAAATCCACAACCGACCTCGAAAACACATTCCAAACACGCTCCTAACCCCAAAATCACCCAACGGAGCTCACGGAGTCGACGAAACCATTACGGGTCCGTCTTCACACAACTCTAGCTACGGCCATATTTCTAAAGCTAAATTCCACATTTATGGACTATGTGTCCAAAATCACCCCGGACTTCATCACTAGATGACCCGACAAGTCCTAAGAACATAAATAGACATGGGACAAGCGTTAATCGGGGATTCGGGCGCTAATTCTTAAAACGATCGATCGGGCCGTTACATCCTCCCCCTATTAAGAAAATCGTTCGTCCTCGAACGAGCATAGAAACATACCTGAAGCAAGGAAAAGATGAGGCTACTGACTCCGGATATCCTTCTCGGTCTCCCCAGTCGCCTCCTCGACTGTTTGACCCCTCCATTGAACCTTAACTAAGGAAATATTCTTCGATCTAAGCTTTCTGACCTGCCTGTCCAATATAGCCACATGCTCCTCAACATATGATAGATCCTTGTCCAACAGGACTGATCTGAATTCCAAGACATGAGTCGGGTAACCGTGATACTTCCGGAGCATTGAGACGTGGAACACCGGATGAACCCCTGCTAGGCTGGTGGCAACGCTAGCTCATAAGAAACCTCCCCAACACGTCACAACATCTCAAAAGGGACAATAAATCTCTGACTCAGCTTGCCTTTCTTCCCAAACCTCATGGCACCCTTCATAGGCGATACCCAAAGCAAAACCCAATCACCAGCCATAAAAGCAAAGTCAGGAACCTTCCGGTCCGCATAGCTTTTCTGCCTGGACTGAGCTGTGTGAAGTCTCTCCTGAATCATCTTCACCTTGTCCAGGGCATCCTAAACCAAGTCTATATCCAGCAATGGAGCCTCGCTCAGCTCAAACTATCCCACGGGAGACCTGCACCGCCTGCCATACACAGCCTCATACGGCGCCATCTAAATGTTGGACGGGTAACTGTTGTTATACGATAACTATGCAAGGGGCAAGTATCGATCCCATGACCCTCACAGGCAAGGAGCATATCCTTGAGAATCTGAATCGTGTGCTCGGACTGCCTGTCTTTTTTAGGGTGAAAAGTTGTACTCAACTCTACCCTGGTGCCTAACTCCTGCTGAACGGCTCTCCAGAACGGTGAAGTGAACTATGTACCTCTGTCTGAAATGATAGATACTGGAATACCGTGGAGGAGAACAATCTCTCTAATATAAATCTCAGCCAACCTCTTTGATGAATATGTAGTCAGCATTGGAATGAAGGGCTGATTTGGTCAGCCGTCCACAATCACCCAAATAACATCGTGCTTCCTCAAAGTCCGAGGAAGTCCAACCATAAAGTCCATGGTGATCCGCTCCCACTTCCACTCTGGAAGCTCAATCTACTGAAGTAACCCTCCCGGTCTCTGATACTCACATTTAACTTGCTGACAGTTGAGACACTTGGCTACAAACTCTACTATATCCTTCTTCATCCTTCACCACAATTAGTATTGTCTCAGATCCTGGTACATCTTCGCGGTACCCGGATTGATGGAATACCGCGAACTATGGGCCTCCTCAAGAATCAACTCCTGAATCCCATCCACACTAGGCACACAAATACGGCTCTGCATCCTCATCACCCCGTCATCTCCTATAGTCAGATCCTGGTACATCTTCGCGGTACCCGGATTGATGGAATACCGCGAACTATGGGCCTCCTCAAGAATCAACTCCTGAAGCCCATCCACACTAGGCACACAAATACGGCTCTGCATCCTCATCACCCCGTCATCTCCTATAGTCAGATCCTGGTACATCTTCGCGGTACCCGGATTGATGGAATACCGCGAACTATGGGCCTCCTCAAGAATCAACTCCTGAAGCCCATCCACACTAGGCACACAAATACGGCTCTGCATCCTCATCACCCCGTCATCTCCTATAGTCACATCCCTGGCATCACCCCGTTAGACTATATCTTGAAGAACCAAAAGGTGGGGATTATCATACTGGCGCTCTCTGATACGTTCATGAAGGGAAGATCGAGCGACCACGCAAGCTAATACCCGGCAAGGCTCAGAAAGATCCAATCTCATGAACTGACTAGCTAGGGACTGAACATCTAAGGCTAGAGGCCTCTCAGTTGTATGAAGGTATGCCAAACTCTCCGCCCGGTGACTCAAGGCGTCGGACACCACATTGGCCTTCCCCGGTTGGTATAATATAGTGATGTCATAGTCCTTTAGCAACTCCAATCACCCACACTGGCGCAAATTTAGATCCTTTTGCCTGAATATGTGCTACAAACTCCAGTGATCCGTGAATATCTCATTGGGAACACCATATAAATAATGACGCCATATCTTCTGGGAGTGAACAATCGCTGCCAACTCGAGATCATAAGCAATGTAGTTTTTCTCATGAACCTTCAATTGTCTGGATGCGTAGGCAATAACCCTACCGTCCTGCATCAACACCGCTCCCAAGCCAATCCTCGAAGCATCACAATAAACTGTATATGACCCCGAACCCGTAGGCAAAACCAACAAAGGAGCTGTAGTCAGGGCAGTCTTGAGCTTCTGAAAGCTCTCTTCACACTCCTCAATCCATATAAAAGATGCAACCTTCTGGGTCAGTCTAGTCATAGGCGCTCAAATGGATGAAAATCTTTCCACAAAACAGCAATAATACCCAGCCAAACCGAGGAAACTGTGGATCTCAGTAGCTAAGGACGGTCTAGGCACACTCTGTACCTCCTCCACCTTCTTCAGATCTACATTGATCCCATCCGAAGACACCAGGTGGCCTAGGAATACCACAGAATCAAGCCAAAATTAACATTTAGAAAAACTTCGTATATAACTACTTCTCCCTCAATGTCAGAAGCACGGTCCTCAAGTGCTGCTAGTGGTCCTCCTGTGACCTAGAATATACCAGAATGTCATCAATGAACACAATGACGAAAGTATCAAGATAGGGCCGAAATATACTGTGCATCAGGTGCATGAAGGTTGCTGGGGCATTGGTCAGCCCAAATGACCTAACAAGGAATTCATAGTGGCCATATCTGGTCCTGAAGGCAGTCTTTGGAATATCCAGTTCCCAAATCTTCAACTGATGATAACACGAACATAGATCAATCTTGGAGAACACCCTAGCACCCTATAACTGGTCAAATAAATCATCAATATGATTCAATGGGTTCCTCTTCTTCACTGCCACCTTATTCAGCTGTTGGTAGTCAATACACATACGCATCGGGCCGTCCTTTTTCTTCACAAATAAAACCGGAGCATCCCAAGGTGATACACTGGGCCTGATGAATCCCTTTTCAAGCAACTCTTTTAACTGCTCCTTCAACTCAGGAGGAGCCATGCGATAAGGAGGAATTGAAATAGGCTGAGTGCCCGGCAACAAGTTAATGCCGAAATCAATGTCTCTATCGGGTGGCATACCCGGAAGATCAGCTGGAAATACATCAGAATAGTCCCTGACAACTAGAAGTGACTCAATTGTAGGGGTCTCAGCACTAACATCTCCCAGATAGCCAAATATGTATCACACCCCTTGTCAACTACCGCTGAGCCTTAAGAAAAGAAATAACTCAGCGGGGAGTATACTCTAAGGAACCTCTCTACTCTAACCTCGGAAATCCTGCCATATCCAGCGTCACGTTCTTGGAGTGACAATCAGGAATAGCTTAATAGGGAGACAGCCAATCCATACCCAATATAACATAAAAATCTACCATACTGAGTAGTAGTAAATCAGCTCTCGTCTCAAAACCACTGGTAGCAATCAAACATTACCTATGCGGTCCACAATAAGAGAATCTCCCACCAGAGTAGAAACATAAAAAGGAGAACTCAAAGAATCCCGGGTTATCCCCAGATGTGAAGCAAAATAGGAAGACACATATGAATATGTAGAGTCTGGGTTGAAAAATACCGATGCATCCCTATGAAAAACGGGAACAATACCTGTAATGACTGAATATGAAGCAATGGCCTCAGACCGGGCAAGAAGAGCATAGTACCTGGCATGGCCTCCCCCTCTAGGGTGACCTCAACCTCCCTAACCTCCACCTCGAGCTGCCTGAGGTGGTGGGGTAGAAGCTGGGGCTGGAAGAAATGCTGGAAGACCGGATGGAAGACGTGGAGACTTATAAGTCTGAGGTGGTGCGCCCCTCCTCGCTCTGGGGAAATCTCTGAATATATGATGAGGGTCTCCACTCTCAAAGAAACCTCTCAGAGGACGTGGCAGCATGTGCTGACTCTGAATTGGCCTCCTGGACTGGCTAGTGATAGCACCTCGAGCAGGAGGCACCTGAGATACTAATGGTGCATAATAAGGCTCCTGAGGTCTAGGAGGAGCTCGAATACCGCTGGCTGCTGGGATAGCTGAATGAACGGGGCGACTCACAAAATCCATACCATAGGGTGCTGCTGGTGCACGGGCTCCTGAAAAATGACCAGTCTCTCGAGACCTCTTGGCCTCTCTCTCCTCCTTGTCCCGGGCGAACATAGTCTTAATCCTTCGGGCAATACTCACGGCCTGCTGGTAAGTAATATCGGTTTCCAGCTCTCTTGCCATGCTGGTCCGAATACTGGCGTGGAGTCCCTCAATAAAGCGTCGAACCCTCTCTCTGACAGTGAGAACCAAAGTTGGTGCATGGCGAGCCAAATCACTGAAACGGACTGCATACTCTGCACACAGTCATGGAACCCTGGTGTAGTTGCTCAAACTTTGCATGCCAAGCATCCCTGAAGCTCTAAGGGACAAACTCAAGTAAGAATATCTTGGAAAACTGAGCCCAAGTAGGTGAAGTTGCCTCATCCGGTCTACTAAGCTCAAAAGCATGCCACCACTGATAAGATGCTCCCCTCAACTGGAAAGAAGTGAAAGATACCCCACTCGTCTCCACAATACCTATAGTATGGAGAATGCGATGACACCCCTCAAGAAAACCTAGGGCATCATCTGAAGTTAGTCTGCTGAAATCAGGTGGGTGGTACTTCTTGTATCTCTCAAGTCGGAGCTGCTCTGCCTCAGGAACAACTATCCTAGTCTCATGTTGAGCTGGAGCTGCTGGGGGCATAGGAATATACTCTGGAACCTGCCAAATATGAACCCTCTGCTCAGGAGTACGAGCTGTGGGAGTCTGTGTCCCTCCTCCAACTTGGGATGTAGTTGGAGCAATCGAGAGTAGACCCGCTTGAGACAGAGTACTGAAGGCACTCAAGAACTGAGCCAATGTCCCCTGGAGGTCTGGAGTAACAGTAGGGACCTCCTGTGCCTATGCTCTAGCCGGTGCTCGCGCTGCACCGCGAGCTCGTCCCCTGCCCCGGCCCCGGCCTCTGGTGGCTCTGACTGGGGGCTCGGGCGCCTAGTCATCAGTACGTCCGGTACGGGTACGAACCATCTACAAGCAAGAATAGAATAGAGTTTAAGAATTTGATGACAGTAACTAGCACGATAAGGAATTCCAAAGAATTTGATTGTTCTTAATAGTTACATAGCCTCTCGAAAATAGATACAGACGTCTCCGCACCGATCCATGAGACTCTAATAAACCGACTTGTGACTTGTGACTTTTATGAACCTAGACGCACTAATACCAAATTGTCACGACCCACTATTCCCTCCGAAAGGTATCGTGACGGCACCTAGTCTCTATGACTAGGTAAGCCTAAAATTATCAGAAAATGAGAGAATCAATAAAATAAAGACAAAAATGAACTCAAGTAGATATAACATAGCTGCTCAGCATATACACTTTCACTTCCCAAAACCCGGAATGTCACCATAGTCACAAGCTCTGTACTAAATGTATCTCTATACAATGAAACAGTGGAAAAATATATAAGTCTTCTATTCATATACTAGAGTAGAAGGGGACTCGTGGGATTCTGCGAACGCGACAGAATTACCTCGCGGTCTCCTAGCAGCTGCTAGAATGACTCCTAGCCACGATACTGAGTGCTGATACCTGGATATGCACATGAAAACATTCGCAGGAAAGGGCGTGAGTACTCCACATTCGGTACTCCATAAGTGCCAAGCCTAACCCCAGTCAAGTAGTGACGAGGTCAGGTTGAGGTCCTACTAGGTTTTAAAACAAGTCAATATACATTTTAAAACATTGAAATATAGATAAGCAATGATAAACAAGAATAATGGAAACTGGAAGAGTTAATAACAGAAAAAAAAAGGAGTCCTCGACTCAGCACAACATATATCTCAATAGTAAATGTGCAATGCAGTACACGGAGAAAGCTCACGGATCTCAGTCTGTAGTCCCAATTTAAATATGTCATGCAATACATGGGGAAAGCTCCCGAATCTTTGTCCGTAGTCCCAATTTAAATATGCATTTCAGTACAGGGGGAAATCTCCCGGATCTCGATCCGTAGTCCCAATTTAATTATGAAATGCAGTACAGGGGGAAAGCTCCTGGATCTCTGTCCGTAGTCCCAATTTAAATATGTAAAGCAGAAGTATGTCAATTATTGTTTAATTACACTGTTCAGGGAAACAACAGGAAAGAATAGAGTGAAGCTACCTAAACATGGTGCGACTAGTAGCAAATAAGAGGAAATCAAGTAAGATCAGGTAGGCATGCTTACTCTTAAGCTATCTACTCAATTAAGACAGGAAAAAGTAATATATGAATGAAAATGAGTGAATTCATGGAAGTAAAAATAGGATTTTAGCAACAATGACCCGTGTACCCACTCGTCACCTCACGTACACGGCGTCCACGTAACAAAATCAGTATTAAAAAGGCCTAAGGGGAAATCCCCAACACAAAATTAGGCAAGTCACTTACCTTGACTAAGCTGATCAATTCAATAACACGCTCTTGCCACGAGTATCTGACTCCGGGTGGCCCAAATATATTCAAATTGATTGCATGGTGTAAATATCACTTCAAGGGAACAAAATAGCTAATTATTTATAAGGCAAATCCCGGAATTAGGAAATTCGCTCATAATGTCCCCCGAGCGCATGTCTTGGAATCGGGTAAAATTTATATTTCCCGAATACCCATTCTCTCATTAACCCACTCGAACAGGAATCAACAAAATCCGATGTCTAAATCTCCCTAAATCCTCAGATTTCTACTTGGGGAAATTTCATCCCATTTTCATGGTTTTTCATCCAATTTCATTGATTAGATTGAGGAAAATGATTGAGATTATTGATATACAGATGGATTAAGGTTAGAAAATGTTACCTATGATTCTTTTCTTCAAATCCCACTGAAAATCAAGTTCGGACGTAACAACCGATTTTGGAATCATGAATTTCAAACCCTCGCATTTTTGTATAACCAGCCTAGATGTTTAACACCTGCGACACTAGGGTCGCACCTGCGGAAACACAATCGCAGGTGCGGAAATTCATTAAACGACCTAGGGTCACACCTGCGGCACCCCCTTCGCACCTGCGTGTCCGTACCTGTGGAAATACCATCGCAGGTGCGAGACTTCAGAACCAGCCGTTGGGCATCCGAAACAACCCCGGGACCTCAATCAAACCTACCAACTGACCTTAATACCTTGTTCGAACATAGTCGAGCCTTAAAAACACATCTCATAACATCAAAATCATCAATTATTCATAGATTTAAGCCTAAGAACTTAAGAAATTTCTAGAATTCACATCCGATGCCGAAACACGTCTAAACTCATCTGAATGACCTCAAATTTTGTACACAAGTCATAAATGACATTACAAAATTACTTTCGCTTTAGGAATTCCATTTTAAATCTGATATCAAAATTTCACATGTCGGCTGAAATCGCCGAAATTCTAACTTTTGCCCATTCAAGCCTAAATCCACAACCGGCCTCGAAAACACATTCTGAACACACTCCTAACCCCCAAAATCACCCAAAGGAGCTAACGGAGTCGTTGGAATTCCATTCCGTATCCGGCTTCACACAGCTCTAGCTACGGCCAGATTTTTAAAGCTAAATTCCACATTTATGGACTATGTGTCAAAAAATCACCCCGGACTTTATCACTCGACGCCCCGACAAGTTCCAACAGCATAAATAGACATGGGAGAAGCGGTTAATAGGGGATCAGGGTGGTAATTGTTATAATGACAGACCGGGTCGTTACACTCTATAGGGTTAGTAGTATGAACTGAGTCCATTATTTCTTCAATTGGTTCCAGTGTCTGAGTGTCTACTGTAGCTCTTGGTTCCATAACTGGTGGTTGGATAGCTTCAACTTGATCAAGTGCTGTGGAGGATTTTGATTTCTCAATGGTGGCATTTAACTCACTAGAAGAACTCTGCAGTAATTGTTCAGGTAGAAAATCATTTGGTACAGTAGGCTCACATGGAAATATGTCTTCAGTGATCTGAGTTCCTTCCTTAAAAGGAAACACTTGTTCTCTGAATGATACATCTCTACTAATGAACATTTTTCTGGCATCTAAATCAAATAGTTTGTACCCCTTCTGTGTTTCTGAGTACCTTATAAGGACTGACTTCCTTGCTCTTGGTGTGAACTTGTCACCACCTGAAAAGTTACTTGCAAAACAAACAACCAAACCTCCTTAAGTGCTATATCTTTATTGGTTTGTTATGCAACATTTCATATGGACATTTCCTTTGCAGTAATCCTGTGGGGAGTTTGTTAATTAAGTATATAGTTGTCCTCACACAGTGACCCCAGAATCTCATTGGCATTGAGCTTTGGACCATTAGTGCCCTTACGACTTCTAGGAAAGCTACTCTGATGTATGATTCCTAGAGATGTCAATAACTCATTGCATTGAGAATTAAAATTTCACTACCATTATCAGACCTCAACACTTTCATATTTACATCAAACTGATTCTTTATGATAAGAAGAAAGTTCTTTATTACAACCAGCACTTTACACTTAGACTGAATCAAACATATCCAGGTATATCTACTGTAATCATCCACGATGGTAACAAAGTAATGTTTCTATCATATGTGGGTACCCTATGAGGTCCCCAAACATCTAGATGAATGAGTTGAAAAGACTTATTTGAGCTAGTATTACTTAAAGTACATTTTAACCTACACTGCCTAGTCAACAGACACACATTACAATTTTCTTGCACCTGTATGTCCACCTTATTCCTTAATTTTGGGATGTGTTTCATTGACCTCGGTGATGCATGACCTAACCTCAGGTGTCAGAGTTCACTTTCAGCTCCTTTATTCACCAAGAAACCTGCTGCATCTACTGTTATATTCTCCTTCAGTAGATACAATCCATTTTGTCCTCTACCAATCCCCATAACCCTTCCACTGTAAGGATCCTGAAACATATAGAAATCAGGAAAAAAAAGTGGCTGAGAAACTGAGATCTTTGGTGAGCTTTGATACAGACAACATATTGAATTTAAAATCTGGCCCATATAAAATATTTTTAACTATCTTATTTTCCAGTATAGAAGCTTCTCCGGTGTGTTTTATTTGTGCTTCATTCCCTATGAGTAATTGCACTTTAGTCCTTTCTTAATCATAAGTTCTTCCCATGTTACTCAGAATATCCTTAGAATAAGTGACATGATGAGTTGCTCATGTGTCTATCACCCAATCAGAATAACACATTCCTGCATTTGCTAGTAAGGAAATTATACATGTCATGTTAGTAGAGCATTCTGGTGTTGCTGGTTTTGACAAGAGTTTGACAAGTTGCTTGTATTATTCTTATATGAAGAATTGTCCATTCCCCTGCACTTGAACATTTGTTGCCTTGTTTTTTTCATTGCTTATATTCACATGGTTGGTATAGACCTTTCCTCCTCCGGTCTGTTTTTTTCTTTTACTCTTGAAATCAGCTGGGTAGCCAATTATCTTAAACCAACTTCCTTAAAGTGACCTTTGTATCCACAATGCTCACAAATGATTCCTGGCCTTTTACCTCTAAAATCTGGGCCCTTTCCTGCTAGCATAGTGAGTGTTTCCTTATGTGTATCAATTACTCCTAAGATTCTTTGACTTTCTTCCTGAGTAACTATTGCATAAACTTCATTAACAGTCACAACATGCCTTTTTCCCGGTACATTACTCCTTATGTTACTATAGGTCTCATTTAATACCATAATAAACTTCAATAAATGTTGTGACCTTAAATGTTCAACTGAAGATCTAGCCTCCTCACAATCACATGAAGATAGAGGCACTAACACATCTAATTCGTCCCACGGGTCCTTCATTTTAGAAAAATATGAAGTTACAGAGTCTATACCTTGTCTTAATGTCGCTATAGCTGTCCAGAGGTGATAGATTCTAGTTAAATCTGATCTATCAAACCTTTCTTGGAAATCACTCCATACTTTTCTCGCATTTGAAGCATAGACAATACTTGGCATCAATTCACTTGACACAGTGCTTCCAATCCATGACAAAATAGTCGCATTGCATTTTTCCCATTGATCTGCCAATTCGCCTCTATACGTGCTTTTTACACAGGTTCCGTCTACAAACCCTAGTTTACTCTTCCCCCGGAGTGCCAATTTCATTTCCCTCCTCCACAGTGCGTAATTCTCAGGCACTGTGAGCTTGAGCGTTATTACGACTAGTCTAGGAGCATCTCAGGGTTTCAAAAAAAGTGAATGATTATGATCTAGAGAAGCAACTTCATTTCCGGCCAAGGCTGAACAGATCGGAGCTTCGTCGAGCTTCAGTCAAGATTCGATTCTTCAATTTTCTTCCTAATTATGATGAATATGTGATCCCCATTCTGATACCATGATGAAATCTACACTAATTGCTACTGAAATCTCACATGCAGCAGAATTGTAGAAGGTGAAGTAGAGAGGAAATGAGGGACGCAGAGATGAGATGAAGAAGTATAAGAGTGAAAATCCGTTTATTAATGAGTTGGTCCCCTTTATACATCACTAACCACTTCTAACTAACTAACAACTTATTTACACTTTATTCCACTAACTAGTTACTTAGTATATTTCTAGCTCTTGTAACAATAGTAAGGGAGATAAGTATCTTTGGTATGTATAAGTAGCAAGTCACAAATCGAAGTTTCAAAAGCCAAAAAGAGAAAATTTCCTACAAGAAAAAAGTTGGTTGAGACACAAAATAACAGGGAGAGTTTGCTAGCAAAAAGTACAAAAAACTAATTATTTATTCACTTTATATATTTTGGAAAACAAATTGAAATTAAAGGGGAATATTACCTTGTCCAACTGCTATTTTTGCATTTGAGATTTGGCTATTTCTTTGCAAAAAACATTTTGTTTCTGTACTATTCAAGTTCCTTCTCAGTTTCTTCAATTGCTAACCTAACTTTTCTTTCAATAGCAAGGCAACCGTACACAGGGTTTTCTTTCCTAATCTTAGCCTCTAAAAATTAAACTTTCTGCCATTTTTCCTTTTTGCTCATGATCGTCAACATAATTAAGCATATTTATGATGTTTCTTACGCCGAAAAGTTATAAAACATTTAGGAAATCTTCAGTTCTATTGGAAGGAAAATATAGAGCTAATTGGCGATTTGCATCACATTTTTTCCTTAGGTGGGTACAGGCTGCACATTTTTCACTAGATATGAGAGGATTTGCATTCTCCATTTTTTTAACTTGGGAATTAACCTTAAATACTTAATTAAAAGAAGATATATAAGAAAAATTTCCTCCCTATTTTTTTGTTAATATAAGAATGGAGAGGAAGTGAGTTGATTAAACACAATGCAACATAAGAAATATATATAGAAAGATATAATGATGTTACCGTTTTAATCACAGAATTAGATTAAACCTAAGATAACATGATTTGACCCTTACTTAAATACATTTATTAACCTTAGATTTTGTTCTCTAAAAATGAGTGATATATTTAATTTTCTTTGTATCAAACCCATCATATTACTTGTTAATAAATATGTTCATATTTGTTTTACATTTAAAGTTGAATTAAATTACGTATATAGAGTACATTCAAATTTCTCTATAACAACATCATTTGTTTTTATATTTTTGTTCTTTTATGGTAAATAGATGTTATAGTACACTTATAACATTATATGACATTTAAATATTATTTGGTTGTTATAGAAAAAAAATATCTATAAATTAACTTTTTTTTTATTTGTTAATATTTTTATAAAAAAAATCTTATTTTAATACAATGCTATCTTTACTTCTAAAGAAATAGCTTGATGTTTAGACTCCATATATATGACATCAATTATTCTCATCATGAAATCAAAATGCCTTACATAAATATTTTAATACGCCACAAGAAACTGTTGTCGATACTGTGTTAAAACAAACTTTTAGAAGAAACAGAAAATCTGTAGATGATATGAAATATTTCGAGTCCACAATTTCCTTGTGCGTCCTTGATGCGAGACTAAATTGCATAGTTTAACATGTGATATACCTTACATTTTATGCGCATTAATGATAAAATTACACTTGTTATGTGCTTAATGGAGTTTATTTCATATGTAGGTGAAGTGGAGATGGAAACGGAGCTAAAGGGATGCAAATACGTCAAAAAATGCTCGAAAGGAGACACTCGGGCGAGATCCGGGCGACAGAGCCAAACAACCTAACCCTACCTGGCGTTAGTCAGGCGTTAGGGCTGAAACGCCAGCCCTAGCCTGGCGTTAGCCAAGCCTTTGGGTCCAAACCCCAGGGTCCCCAGTTCGGTGAAAAACTGAGTTTTGACGGGTTTAAGTGTTTCCCAATTGAAATAGAAGTCTCCTACACGTTTAGGGTTTGTCCTAAACTTATAAATAGACTCCTAAAACACAACTACAAAGGGACATTCGATATTAGAGAGGATCAAGGACGGGAAAACATCAATTTGTACATATTTTCTTCATTACTTTGTAGTTTAATTATGCAAGTTCTTTTATATTTGATTCTTTTGAACATGTTTAGCTAATTTTTGGTAGAACCCGTTGGGGAATAAA
>MDKI01045683.1:0-23630 GCA_005239505.1 Nicotiana paniculata | reverse complement strand
GAAAAGACACGGCAAGCTATCAAGTGTTATCCTATAACTAACAATGAGGCAGAGTACGAAGCTATTATTGCAGGGCTTGAACTCGCACAGGAGCTCTCAATCGAGCAAATCGTGATCAACATCGACTCCCAACTGGTAGTAAATCAGATGCAAGGGACTTATATCGCTCGAGAGACTCGAATGCAATAGTATCTTGAAAAAGCACGAGAAGTCGTGAGACAATTCAAAACATGGAAGGTAATGCAAATACCTAGAGAGAAAAATGCAGAAGCAAATGCATTAGCTAACCTCGCAACAGTCACGGAAGTAACAAACAAAGACAATGCAATTGTCGTTCAACTATTCCACTCAATGATCGACCAGGACAGGAATGAGGTAACTTTCAACAACTTAACCTGGGACTGGAGAAACGAAGTTCTTAATTTTTGCAGAATGGCACCGTACCTGAAGACGGGAAAGCAGCTCAAGCACTTCACCGTAAAGCTACACGGTACTGCCTTATTCGCAACTCGCTTTATCGTAAGATGTTCGAAGGACCCCTAGCTAAATGCCTCGGACCTAACCAAACGAAATTTGTGATGAAAGAAGTCCACGAAGGACACTGTGAAAATCACTCAGGGGCGAGATCCTTAGTGAAAACCCTAATCAGAGTTGGATACTATTGGCCTAAAATGGAAGAAGAAGCCGAGAACATCGTATCCAAATGCGACGGGTGCCAAAGGTTTGCTAATAACATGCATCGACCAGCGGAATTATTGCATCCAATATTATCCCCATGACCTTTCATGAAATGGGGTATGGACATAGTGGGACCTCTTGCCACAGCTAAAGGACATGTACGGTTTTTGCTCATGCTAACCGACTATTTTACAAAATGGGAAGAGGCAGAAACGTTCAAACAAGTGCAAGAAAAGGAAGTTAAAAGTTTCTTATGGAGAAACATAATATGCCGCTTTGGGATACCAAAGGAAATCGTGTGCGATAATGGCCCATAATTCATAGGCTCGCAAATCACAGAATTCTTCGAAATCTGGCAAATCAAATGGATCACTTCAACGCCATACCACCCTGTGGCTAATGGTCAAGCTAAGTCAACGAATAAGGTCATCATCAACAATCTAAAGAAGCGGTTGGGTAACCCAAAGGGAAACTGTCCTGATGAGTTACCAGCGGTATTATGGGCATATAGAACAACTTCAAAAACAGCCACGGGAGAAACCCCGTTCGCACTTGTCTATGGCTCAGAAGCCTTAATACCTTTGAAGATTGGCGAACCAAGCATAAGGTTCGCAACAACCATGGAAGAAGCAAACGACGACAAATTGAGGACCAATCTGGACTTGCTCAAACCACGGAGAGAAGCATCACTAATACGGATGGCAGATCAAAAACAAATTATAGAGCGTTATTACAACCGTAAACCTCATCTCAGGTACTTCAAAATTGGGGACTTCATCCTCAAAAAAGTCTTTCAATCAACGAAAGAAGCAGGCGCAAGAAAGCTAAATCCAAACTGGGAAGGACCCTAATAGATCTGAGGCATATCTGGGAAGAGCGCCTATGAGTTGGAAGCTATGGACGGCAGAGTTCTACCAACAAGATGGAACGCCATCCACCTAAAGAAGTATTACTTCTAAGGAAAAGAAATACCCCCGGTCAGGTATCACACGTTCAATTTTATTTTGAACATTTAAAAAATTTTACTAACTTTTTTAGATTATAGGCATAAAGCTAACCCATCACCAGATGATGATATTAGACCTGCAAAGACGCGAGGAAATAACACAATTCTCAGTCTAGGATTACACTTTCTGATGGACGTTTTAAAGGGTTAAGCAGTCATTATCTAAAAAACTATATACCTTCGAGTCCGTAATGTTTTTCCTTTTCAGGAAAAGGACCACAAGGAAGGAATAAGCAAGTGCTCGAGATCTCATTCTTTAAAGCTCAAACACTTGGGGGACTATACAGTATGGAAGGCTAAGACGAAGCAATGAATACTATCAGTAAGTAAAAAGCTCGAGCCTGAAGACCCATCTACGCAACAAGACAAGTGATACGAGTAGAATCAAAAGAGATCAAAAGAGTCATCCAAATACAAAGCCTAATGCAAAAATGCAAAAATGCAAAAAACCTTCGAACATGTTCATGCTGAAAGGCAAAATATTAGTCACGAGGAAGAAATGTACATCTTTATACTTATTCAGAACTGTTGTAACAAAAACAGTTAGGGGTAAAATATCATCATCATTTGTACTTACTCAAAAAACTGTTATCAAATAAAATAGTTACGAATGAAAGATCAAAATCCATGTATTTTTCAGAAAACTGTTGTCAAATAAAACAGTTACGGATGAAAAAGCATTTTCCTTGTACTTAATATAAAATTGTTATCAATAAAACAGTTGCGGGTAGAAACCCCAATCTTTATAAAAACTGTTACTAGTGAAAAACAGTTGTTCCCTTGTATTAATATCGAAAAACTGTTACCTATGAAAAACAGTTACGAAATATAAGGGTATATCAAATCTGTTAAACAAAAACAGTTGCAACATGAGTTTTAGACGATAATCAAACACATGTAAAATGTCGTGGAAGTTCAAACAAAAAAATTTCCTTAGAAATATTCTTAAATATATGAAAAATTCCTATCACTCTATTGTATTATTACACCTTTATGAAGTTGAGACGTCTTCTTCATTTAAGTGTCGATCAAAAGAGGTCCCTCTTCCATAAATTATGCCTACTACAAAAAGGCACACATTTAATATGACACCGTGCCTATTACGAAAAGGTATGAGTAATCTAAAGCATTCTATATGCTAAACTCGGAGGTAAAACTAAAACCTCAAAAAATGAAGCATGCGAAAGACTTAAAGAGTGAAACAGAAACTCAACAAAAGTCATACTAGCATCAATATATTAAAACGGCTAAGTAAAAACTAAGTATTAACTTGTAATTAGCCGTATAGAATTTTTATACATTGAGGTGCCCCTAAGTTGTCATTTGGGGACTTTAAAGAGATCTAAATTTACCCCCGATAGGACTGGGGGTAACCACCAATTGAGACAAAGATAAAAAATAAAAAAAAATAAAAAAAAAGGTGAACCAACTTCTTAAATTTCTTCAGGAGGAGGGTTGAATTCACTGGCAGAAGGAACTGGAGCAACTGGGGATGAAGAGGCACGAGCAGCAGGAGTCTCACCATCAGGTGAAGAGAGGTTATGACCTTGTTGAGCCTTCTCCATGGCTTCCTTAGTTTTAGCTATTTCAGCACTAAGGTCGAAACCCTCTTGACTCATTTCCGTCAATGTTTCAAGGCGAGAATTCATATACGCCCAGCTCACATCAACAGAAACCACCTCTTCAAGATCTTCATAATCCCTTTCCCATACTTGAAGCTCAGCTCTCAATTTGTCCTTCTCCGCTTCAGCAGCTTCATGTGCAGCCCTTAACGGCACAATCGACTCCTCCAGAGTTTGAACTTTATCTAAGGCATTACGAAGGTCCTCTTGAGTACGAGTGAGTGATTGCACGAGCTCGCCTGAGTATTCCTCCTTCTGCCCCAGCAAGTTTTTCAAGTCTCTAATCTCATCTGAGGCGCAGGACAACTGCTCAGCAAATGAGGACTCCAGAAACTCTTGTCTTTATCAGCCTGACTGGAAGAAGCCTTCTCTACTTCCAGTTCTGCCGCCATGAGCCTCATCTTCCACCTCAAGGTACTCTTTTCCTCTTCCAAGTCATCCATGTCAATCCTTAGGCTATCATATTGTGCTTTCCAATTATCAACATCGGCCTGCAACTCTTTTGTCTCCTAATCCTTATTTGAGATCCTCTTCATGAGCTCCATGCCTATAAGATTAATCTACAAGAAATAAGCCAATTAGATATGATAAATTTCATATACGAAAATGAAAGAGGTTAACCTGCATCATACCTTCAAAGAGGTATGCATAACTTCATTGGCCCATGTAAGAGCACTATGGCTGGCTAGCTTGGCTTTCTCAGTGGGACCTATCAAAGGCTTGAGCCACACTTCGGGCTCACCCGTTTTCTTGAAAAGATTCCCCTCAGCTGGAACCTCTATTACCACCTGCCGCATCTCTCTGCTGGAAGACCCTACTTCCCTAGCGAAAGGCATGGAAGCAGGCAGAGATGAAGAAACAACAGGCACGGAGGGTTGAAGAGCTGGAGAAGCCAAGGGCAAAGCAGCAGGCACAGAGGATTGAAGAGTTGAGGAAGCCACGGAAAAAGCAACAGCAGAAGCCGCAATAGCCAAAGGAGCAGATGAGACAGCTTCTCTTAAAGAAGCAGGAAAAACAGCAGCCAAAGGGACATCATCAGGAGCAAGGTCAAAACCTTCATGGAACAAGTAATCTATAGACTTATGAATGGGGGAATGTGAAACATCTTCAAAGGTAGAGGGCTCAACCACATACACAGAAGGCAAAGTCATGGGTGTAGACTCATAGTCTGAAACCACCCGCATTCTCCGTGGCCTCCGCACCAAAGCACCATCTTCTTCTTCTTCTTCTTCTTTTTCTTCTTCTTCTTCTTCTTCTTCTTCTTCTTCTTCTTCTTCTACGGAACGGGACTCACCAATCTTCCTCTTCGAGGAAGACAAACCAACAATAATTTCTTGGGCCTAAGCCAAAGACATCTTCAGGATAGATGAAGCAGACACCCCACGAGCACAGAACCCTATCAAAAGGGAAAAAGTTAAGCGACAGAGAAAGAATAGGATCGAGTAAGGAAAGAATCAAGAACAAAAGCTTCACTTACCGTGGGTCTTTACATGCCAACCGTACCTCCCAGCGAAGTACTTCCAAGATCTCTCTTCTAGAGGAGCAACGGACAACAATTTTTCTACCCAATCACGGATACCGGATACATTCTCAACAGTACCCATGATTGCTGAGAGAAGAAGAAACAGATACGGTGTTAGTAAAACATCTCAAGTCGGAATGAGAAAAAGTAAATAGATGTGAGCTAAAGCATACTCACGTGCGCGATTCCACTTCTCAGGGAAGGGAAGATTTTCTTCACCCACTAAACCAACAGTGGGTACAACAACATACCGGAGGTACCAACCCCTATCCTTATCATCTCCAGGGGTTACCAGCACTCTTTTACTCCTAGCAGTCAGAGTAAAAACCCCTTGGCAAAACAAGGTAGGAGAGTAGATATGAATAAGATGGTTGAAAGTAAAAGGAACCGAGGCTAAAGAAGTTAAACTCCTAAGACATGCGATAACTCGCCACACAAGTGGACCAACTTGTCCTAAGCAGATATTGAAGAAACGACAGAATTCAATTATGACTGGATCAATGGGAGGTCTAAACCCTAGAGTAAAAGGGTACGTATAAACAAAATAGTAACCCGTCTTGTAAGATGTTATTCTTTGATTACTATTCGGGATGTAGACAGGAAAATCAGGCCTCCAAAAATACTCCCTACGAACAAGGAAAATCTGACCATCAGTAATAAGGGTTGGATACCTTTCGACACTCTCAAGGGAATAATATTGGTCTATGAGAACTTGATTATCTCTAGCAAAGACAAACTCAGCAGGAACAATTTCATCAACTCCAGGTTCACGAAGGTGTTCACCTCTACTTCTAGACAAAGACCGAGAAGCCATAAACCTCGGAGAAACTAGAGACCTAGCGGAAGGAAGGGAAACTATCTGAGAAGAAGAGGAGCCTCTCGAAGGAGTGGATCCTAGATTCCTAAGTCTACCTCCCCTCCAACTCCTAGTCGGAGCAGAAGATGGCATTAAATTTTTAATATCTATTACTCCCTGAGGTTGATTTGAAGAAGACATGTTTACAAAGGCAAGAAGAGAGTTCTTTACAAAAGACAAAGTTAGAGAGTGTTTTGTGGAAGCAAAGAAAAGAAGAAAGGTATTTATACTTGAGGACAACCGTCAAATATGGAAAAAAAGAAAAATAATGATGAAAAGTCATAATTGAAGATGTCACTTCGGGACTGACACAGCCGTAAAAAGCCCTAAAAGGTGCCGAGTAAATGCAGAACCAATCCGAGAAGGACACGTGGTATGAGCATTAAATGGAAGTGACAAACGACGCCTATGGTTCAGAGAAGGATACAATGTTTCGAGGTAAAGCGGCGGCAAAATATTCCCGCCATAAATGAGTATCCACTTACCAAATATTAATCGATAAATATATGGTAAGTGGGGGGACTATCTGTATTGGTAAAAATAAGTTTCACACGTAAGCCAATGCTTGACAACTCAGCCAGTTATGTGGACACAGGAGAACGCGCCAGCTGGATGTGATTCGTTGAAGAGGTACGGAACAAAGAGGCACGATTCAATAAACCCTCGAACTCATCAACCACAGGAAACTCAACTTGATCAAGACAGGGAATAGACGGTCAGAATGAATCTGGACAAAGCTACAGGCAGATTCAAGGACCCACAATTGATTACTCGTATGTTATGTCACCGTACCCCAATTACCGTTATCATTTGTAACGCCCCATTAATGTCATAATTAGTCATTAATGGGCAATCATAGCAAGATTTAAACGTTATATAAAGGAATCTCCTATATAAGGGAGGGGAATACAGCTTGTAAAGGCATCTGATTCTCGAATACAATCTACTTTGCTTTTCTATATTTCTGCAATATTGACTATTATTCATTTTTCTCTATTGCCTTGATTAACAGTACTCGTGTTCATCCTAGAAATAAGCTTTAGTCAAAGGATCTAATTTTGTGATTAAACACTAGCTCCGCCTCTGTGTACAGAGGCGGACTTATGTGTAACCTTGATTGGTCACTGGACCTCATAAACTTTGGCAGGAATCTTTATATTAGATATGTATATCTTAAAAATTTAAATCAGTTGACACTCTGAATACTAAAAGCCTACTGATGCCTTCATCGTTTTAAAATCCTGGATCCGCCTCTGCATGCGTACAACTCCCGTTCGATCGCAATCTCCAGAATTTCCAATCTTAAATTATTGATCCAAACTTTCAGTTCATGCTCTGTGTTGCAGCATCAAATTGAACTGTGTGATTGATCATGCAGCAATAATGGTTGATGCAGTTTTTATCACTTTTGATCATAAAATGATGCAGAAAAGCCATAAATTATTGAATTTCATTTATGACTTGACCTATAGGACATACATATTAATGTTATTACAATAATTTATTTGACCACTTACACCTGTTTCTGCTCCAACGTATAACCACTCAAATTACTAAAAATTTAAACCTAAAAATATGGTTTTCAATTATTCATGCATGACGTACAACTGCGGCATCCAAGTAATTACGATTAAAGTAATAGATTCAGTTGAACTCAAATAATATGTTCAAATATAGCTCAAACCAGAAACTCTCTCTCCCTCCGGGCTAGTTAAGCCACCACCCCCTTTTTATGACCCGACACATACAAGCGCGACAACATGATTTTGGAAGATTCAAACAATATTAGTTGAATTCGAAAATAAGATTCAGTTGAACTCGTACAAGACCCATTCTAAATGTAGCTCGAACCAGAAATTCTCTCTCTACTCCCGGCTAATTAAGCTACCACCCCCCTTTTCATGACCCGACACATACAAGTGCGACAATATAATTTTGGAGGATCCGAGTAATATTAGAATTCGAAAGTAAGATTACAAAGCCCGTTCTAAATCTAGCTCAAACAAGAAATTCTCTCTCCCTACTCCTGGCTAATTAAGCCACCACCCCCTTTCTACAACCCAGACACATATAAGTGCGATAATATAATTTTGGAGGATTCGAGCAATATTAGATGAAATCGAGAGCAAGATTTAGTTGAACTCACAGAACTCGTTCTAAATTTAGCTCAAACATGAAACTCTCTCTAGATTCCTTCCTAAGCCAGACCACCCACCCCCTTTCTTCCCCTACCCCAACTATTGAACATCAACATCTAATTAATGAGACACACGTGCATTAGTTTCCTTATGATAAGTCATGGGCATGTAGGCTGGTTCCTCTATTGTTTGAGTTAAATAAAGTAGTCTTTTTCTTAGGTTGGCAAATCAAGTAGTTGCACGTGCATGTATTTATGGCAGCTGCATGGGCACAATTCATTTGGCTTTGTCCGTTTTGGCTAATTTTTTGCTGTTATTCTATCTTTGGTTTAGTAAGATTTTGTGTGGCTACCAACCAGGATGATCGTAGAGTGATAAATACTCATTCATCTAAGTGTGTATGTAAGATTTTTGATAAGTAGTATCGATATTTATAGAAGAATGAAGAATAAACAATATTAATTATCACATTACTTAACAACAAATAGCCTTAGTTCATTAATTTTATTGAGTCTTAAGTTAGAAGAGATTGTGAGTTTAACTCTACCTAACCACAATTTTTAATAATAGAATCTCTCTGAAATATTTGACAAAAACATTATTTGGTTGTAGTTTAAACCTCTGGTATGTCAAGTGGGGTCATTTTCTTTATCTTATTGTATCTGAACAGTATTACTATATATATTTCGTAAAAGTTTTCGATAAAGTGGTGTCGCGCTTCGTTTCATGTGCATCTGCCTCTGCCTCTGCCTTCATCCTTAACTAAAGGTCTCATGTTTGAGCCTTGGGTATGAAGTCACCTTTTTTAGGGAACATTTTACCTCCTAATGTGAGACTTTCTGGCGCGATTTCGGATTTAATCGGGCTCCAATACAGATACCAGACATTGGATAGACAAAAATAAGATTTTTTGTGGCTTAGGCGATGGACAGCTTGTTGGTTTTTATCTGCAAATCTCTGACATGTTCGTGATCGAATGAGAATGTAAATGAGTTAAGAAGTTATCTTTTATTTATTGATAGTATAAAAAAAAATCAAACTATCAGTTCATGTATATAATAGGAACAGATAGCTATTCATAATAACTGAAGACATGTTAACATACATAATATGCTATATCAGTAGGTTAAATTTTATTGACAATATAAGAATTATTTACATTACTACTATAATATACAAGTTACATTCATGAGTGCAGCTTCCGTAAGTGAGAGTATAAAAGCTTGTAACTACATGCAATAAGTGTTAGTAATTGTGACCGGCGAATCAGTCAGTAATCGGTCGAAAATTGTGTTTTTCTAACGGATTTCCGACTGAAAAGTGTCCGTCGGAAACATGTGGTCGCAATATATTTGCGACAGAATCTGTCGAAAATTTGTGACGGATTCAGTCACAAACAAAAAAATATGGGGACATTTAAATTTAAGACATTTGTGACCAAATCAATCGCTAGTTTTGCGATTGATTCAGTCGCTAATTAGAATTTAAAAACAAAATACAAATTAAATTTTTTGATTGATCCCGTCGAAAATTAAAAAATAAATTTTTTTAATTAATTATTCCGACTGAAATAGTCATAAAATTGAGTATTATTTAATTAAAATTTTCAGTAACTCTCAATTTGACAGTGAATCAGTGGCAAATTTGGTTATTTTCTGGTGAAATTTGCGATTGATTCAAGTCGCAAATCTGCGCATTATTTAGCAGAATTCTGCTGTATTTTTAATTACACCACCTGCCAAATAAAACAGTCAACCAAACACCTAACAACCAACCAAAAACTTAATATAACAATCCAAGTGCAATATTTACTACAAAACGGACAGTAATATTTAACTGGGTCGTTGTAGCCAACTAATCAAACAACCAAATATCAAACAACCAAATATCAAACAACATAAATTAAACATATCTCTAACTTCAACTCTAAAACATTCAAATAGCCTATTGAAAATCAGTCTCTTCCTCATACTCAGACTCCATTGCAGGTCCTTTCTTGTTTTTTTTTTTAAAAATAATTTTTGAATCAAAGCCTGAGTTGCTTGAAATTTTTGCGACATTTAATCCACTTTTTGACGTATAGCTTCCATGTCTTCTTGAGAAGCTGATATCCCAGTGAATAATGCTGCTGGTGGACGATTGGAGGATGGTTGTACACCAATCCAGTAGACTCAAATTTATTATTTTCACGAGAAATAAAGAAATGAACGTAAAAGAAGTAAGAAAACAAACACGTAATTTTCAAACTAATGCCAAAATAGATAATTACACAATATTTATACATTTATTCACGCCACCAGCCGCCTCTGTCCAAATTGCAGTCATATCCTCCGAGATCGACTGATTTTGTCGGCATGCATCAAGATCAATATGATACTTGTCCTTAAATAAAAACAATACATGTTATATAAATAAAATAAACCAAGAGTGAACAATAATATAGTATTGGTGTTGGGTTCATACAAATGTCGAAGCACGCGATTCGACCCATCCTTCTCTTGTGCCGTCTATATATATATATATATATATATATATATATATATATATATATATATATATATATATATATATATATATATATTATCAACCTTTGATTGATGAGTTGAAGTTACAATTTGCATACTTGTATAACTAAGAATATTTTATAAGGGTTGCAAAACTAATAGAATCTCCAGTATGCAATGCTCCACCCTTAGTAGAAGCTCTTTTTAACTTTGCATGTTCACTCTTCTTCTTCCACTCAGGGGTGTTTCACTTCGCCAAAAGATGACTCCAATTATCTTCACGTATCCAATCAGGCATTGTGTCACCTATCCTAGTCCACTTCTTCTTTCCACGCCTTGATGCCTCAATAACTTCAACTCATCATATAGACATCAATCAACTTTTTTGGATGGTGTGGACCTAGAAAAATACAAGTTAGAAACAAATATGGACATGTCATACATAACTCAGCTGGATGATTATACGGCGTAATAAACACCGGTCAACATGGATATGGTGCAGCAGAGACTGCAAATGGAGTGAATCTATCAGTGCATAATCCCAACCTAATATTTCTTGGTTCACTAGAAAAGTTCAGGAATACCCTATCAAAATACTTTCATGTTTCTCCATCTGAAGGATGACATAGAGTACCATCTCATTTATGATCATAATGTCATATCATATGAGGAGCGGAGCTCATTGATGCACACAACCTCTTTAACCTTGGTATAAGGGGTAAGTAATGTATCGCCTTCACCGGGATCTTCTTCTTTTTTATCATTTGTGGCATCCTTGTAACGAGGCTTGTTATGAAATTTGCAGTTCTCTAGAGATGCATCATCCTTATAGAATAACATGCAACCATTTTCACAGCAATGAATCCTCTCTGATGAAGACCCACTTGGAAACTAATTTTGCCGTGTAGAAATATTTGGGTAGGTCAATGTTACAATGATTAAGTTCATTCATAGGCCCAATGATAGAACTCATGCCCGATTGAGAAATAGAACTATCTGACTTAATGTGGAGTAATCGAACAACAACAAACAACTTGAAATGCATTGAGCCATCATACAACAGACAACTAGTTTCCTCTAACTCTTTGAAGAACTTCTTAGCTTCATTATTTGGTTCAGATTGAGCTTCCGAGAACATCTCAAAGGCATTCCTCATCATGTCATTGAATCTAGAATTTTCAACATTATTCTACACTACGGGACTACCCTCCTCACAATCAAAAGAATTATGAAAATCAACATCATTTACGCTATCAAGATTCAACGTATGAGCAGTCCATACGCAATAATTTTTCATAAATTCCTTTTTAAAAAGATGACATGTAATAACATCTTCTCCTAATAACATAACATACTTGTATTTCACACAAGGGCACCTAATCGTTCCTTCAATAAAAAATCATCAAGTGTCCTTGTCCTAGTAATAAATCCAGCAACCCCTTCTTTAAATTCATCCCTTAACCCCACACGATTATGATAATTCCAATTATACATCCGCCTACGATGCACAAATGTCATTTACAAACAAAAAAACTTGAAATTTATAAGATGTTTAAAATTGTTTAGTTTATTTAAAGTACTTAATAGGTTACGCCAATTCGAAGGTTCCTTTTTTTTAAAGTATTATATTCTTTTAAATTAAAATTCATTAACACTCAACATTTTACATTTATCCCTATTCTATGTTATATAAATATCTCAAAATATAAATTAAATTTAAATAGCTTTTTATATGTTCGTAAAGTCCACACATGGCTAATAATTTGTCAAATCTACATTTTTCTTTTAATGTATCAATTATTAAAGTTTAAATTTTATATTAGTCCACTTAATAAATTAGAAAGCGATAATAAGCTTAACTTCTAAAACTTAAAAGTAAGGCTTTATATTATAACTACTTAATACAATTCCAAATTATTCTTCTTTAAAGTTAACAATTTCACATATACATAAACTACGGAATTGTTAAAATCACATATTGGTACTAATCTCAATTTCAAAAGTGAATTTAGTTTCAAGCTTAAATGCATCTACGACAATTCTAAAAATAAATCTATGACAATTCTAAATAATTTATGAAAATTCTAAAATATATAGTTTCAAATTTAATTCAATTACGGAACTAAAAAGTATCTAAAACCTAGAGGGAATTCCCATTGTAAATAGATTCTTAATGTGATTTTCAAATCTGGAGCACATATATAAAATGAAAGAAATTTTGATTCCTTAGTCTGCTATAACAAGAAGTGTAGACAGTGGAGGTGGTGGTGGGGGGAGGAGGGGTGTGGGTGGAATGAAGGGATGAGGGAAGGGGGTAGATATAGGGGATGGGTTTAACAAAAAGGAGGGTTGGGAAGAAGAGAGTATCGTATCTTTTTCGGCGAGCAACGGTTGTCGAAGGCCGGGGGTTTCAATGTAGGAAGAAGAGAGAAGAAAGAAAGAAATGAGAAGAAGAAAGAAATTGGGGGGGGGGGGGGGGGGGTTAAAAGAAGTCCGCGGCCAATTCCGTCGCAAAAATAGTGACTGTTTCAGTCGCAAATTTAAAAAAATAAGTTGACCTAAATTTTAAATATGTTTGCGTCTGTTTCAGTCGCAAATGGCCAAACAAATAGTTTGACTTTAGGTTCCGACCGAATCTGTCGCAATTTTTTATCCAGGATTTTTGCGCCAAACGTTACGACCAATGTTGCCGGAAAAATAGTCGAAAGAATTTAAAAAATATAATAAATATTATTTTCGAAATTTCCGACCGTATCAGTCGAAAATTTCCGACTACTTTTTCCGATCGGAAATTTTTAGTCGCAAATCATCTGTTTTTTTAGTAGTGTAATAGGTTAAATTGTACTATAATGTATAAGCTTAAGTTGTTAGATAGTAAATTCTCTTCTTATTTAATTATATTTTCAACTGCCCTTCTTGCGCGCGAGGTTGATTCTTTTTTATTGTCCAAGCACATGAAAATTCTTCTGATAATAGATTGACAATGAAATTTGCACCTCAAAAAAATGAAATTTGCACCCATGACTTACGTTGATGTCATATTGAAGCGTGTAATTAACAATAATAAATTCAGTAGAATTTTATAAGTGAGGTCTAAGAAGGGTACCAAACCTTATCCTTATCTTGAACAGATTTAGAGGTTATTTCCGCAGTACACTTTTAACTCTATGCCGAAGTGTGTAATCATCTCATGTAAAAGTTTGCCGTTAGAAAGAGCAATATCTTCAACGGAGGGGCCGGTGTGGTCTGATTAAATATAGGGGCAGAAGTTCAATATATGAGGTTATTATAAAGATTTAGGTCAACTTTCTTAGCCAAGTCACATTCAATAGGCTTTATCATGGTACGTAAATATATATATTTTGTGCATGTGGCATATCACTTCATGTAATTAATGTGATGGGTATGTTGTTGGCTTTGAGTTTTCAACTTTTCATCCTAGTTGTGTTTTTCTTATTCATTAAAAAGGCATATGATTGATTTTAATATATAAGTTTGGCTTGTTAAATTTACAAAAGAATTCCCTTTTTAAAATTATATCGAATGATTTTTTTGTTACCGTTTCTCTTTGTCTTCTCTATGCTTTTTGGGTGTTGACAACAAGACAATAATAATATATTCAGTGTATTTTCACACGCGTTACTGTTACTGTTTCTCTTTGTCTTCACATTTGGACTTCGGAAGTCAACATTAATTCCTTAGAGGTGATTAATATGTTAAAAATTTATCATCCGACTTAATCTAATATTGTTTCTGATTGCAGGTCATTGTTAAAGCAGTCGCGGAACCCGCTCCTCCTTCATAGCTTTAGGGAGAGAATCAAGTGAGGATTTGTTAACTAAAGAAGGCGCTAGAAAACCAAATGTGGAGGCAGTTAAGGGTGTGTTTGGTATGAAGGAAATTATTTTCTTGAAAAATAAACTGTTTTCTTTCTTATTTGGTTACTTAACAGAAAATATTTTTTAGAAAATATATAATTTAGGCAAACATTATGGGAGATGAAATGGGTGAAGTAGGGGATGAGCAGAGCGATGGGGGTTCAGTTCAGTGGCGAAGTCAGAAAATTCAATAAGGATATGCAAAATTTGAACACCCTTTATCAGTAGGCTACGCAAGGGTATTCAAAGTCCATTTTTTGATTAATAACAAATAATATTTTACACTTATACAGTATAATTTTTTGATGATGAGTGTTCAATTAACCACCCTCGGCCAAATAGCTTCGCCCCTAGTTCAGCCCTGAACGGTGAACCTGGCCTTGAATGTCCCTAACGGTGACCCTGGCCTTGAATCACAACCCCGACCTAGGGGAAGGGTCCCATGGAGGAGTGGATGGTAGGCGGGGTTGGTGGTTGGTTTGGGAGAGGGAGGTTAGCTGGGGGTGGGGGGTTGGAGGGTGGACGGAGGGTGCCGTAGTAGTTGTGGGTCAGGGATTTGAGGACCTTGGTGACGAGGGTGTTGATCGGGGCCAGGATGAGGGATAGGGTGGGCGAAAGTTGAAATAGAGTTTTGAAAAATATTTTTTAATTTCTCTTCTTGGTGGGAGAAGTTAGTTTCAAATGGAAATGAGTTCGTAAGGACGATACTTTTCAAACCCTCCCCTCCCACACCACACACACATTTAGGACTTAAATTAGGTTAAGGTAAAGTTTTTGTCGGTTTTTTCTAAGCTTTCCTGCTTTCCCAAAGCATGTAAAAAAGTCAACTTTCCTATATTTCTCTTTTTCCTTTTTCATGGCAAAAATTACTTTACTTAAAGCAATATTAGGCTTCGAGCTTAGTATTTTACCCTACTCCTTCCGTCACAATATATGTGATATTATATTTGACTGAACACAAGATTTAATAAGAAAGAAAGAAACATCTTTTTTAAAATAAAGTCGTGGCTTAAAATAAGTAGTAGATTTTTTGTAGCTATAAATCATCTCATTAACAATACTAAGAAAAGTTTAATATATATTAAGTTGCTTTTAAACATAAGAAAAAATTAATATATACTAAAATTAAAAGCGTATCACATAAATTGGCATAAAGGAACTATATATCTTTTATCTATCCCACATTGAACCGTCCTCGCTTATCTAAGTCCATCTAATCACTTAATAATGATAAGTTGATATAGTTTCGTATAACCACCATGTGCCGATAAATATTTCCTCGGCCTTTTAGCACAATAATTAACCACCACTGTTTTCTCCTACAATTATTAGCAAGTTATTGATAGTGTGGGTGGGAAGAAAATTAAGAATAATAAAAGGCTTTTTTTCACTTTTAGCTCGCGATAAAAATTATTTATATTTAGTAGTTAAAAAAGAGTATAAAATTTTTATGTAACATATATATATATATATATATATTAGTCTATTATTTTCAGAGCGATTATGCAGTGTTATTTTCCCAATAATTAGACCCTCTTATCATGAATATGTGTTCACACTCAAAATCAGATAACAATTGAAGTTATACGTGGTTTTAAAGATTCTTAGTCTAACTTGATACAAAATGAGAAATTAAATTAATACTGAAACTAATGAGAAAAGTAAATGCAAACCACATAAGTTGAACAATCTTGGCCTTGAAGGTTGATCACCCTCGAGTCAAAAATATTATCATCGGTGCCGGAACAAAGTGATGAGATAATAACTAGAAATAACAGTGCATTGCTTCGAGATGAGCGTTATAATGTGTCAAATAAATTATCAGAGCCCCCTTTATATAGTAGAGCAGTCATATTCTAGGTACATTTTTATAAAAGGTAACAATCTCTTGATTCGTTATTGCCGATTCCTTGCCGATATGCGCCGAGATTCCTGATGTAATATCCGCTCGGTCGCGGATTTTTCGGTCTTCCATTTGTTATTTCCGAGATCGCTCGAGGATAAGATCGATACAGGACTCAACGTTCCTCGAAGGCAGGTCTTCCGACCTCAGGTTCTAGCTCGGCGAGACTCGAGGTCAATCTCCAACATGTGGTCGCCACGCTCTGAGCCAAATCTACAAGGTTGTAGTTGTTTAAGCTAAAATTTGGATAACAACTAAACTTATATTGTGGTTTTAAGGATATGTGATTTCGTCCAATACCAATTGATAAACGAGAAAATAAATGACAGAATTAGATTGTAAAGTAAATTAAATCAGTGCGTAAGCAAAGCCTCAACCTCGAATTGAAGTAACCTCGAGGTGATATTGTAAGAACAGTAAAGAATAAAATAACTCTGATGAACGGTAAGTAGAGCAATAGGAAAGAAAGAAATGGTTGTATATATTTTTCTCAGTAAGCAATGATGATTACAAATGAATGAAATTCCTCTTTAAATAGTAGAGGAGTCATAATCAAGGTATACTTCTAATTATAGTAGGCAATCATACATACCAGCTGATTAACCGCTATAGATTTGATCCATTCCGAGATTCATGCCACGATCCTCGACTAATCGCGGATATCTTGCCTTATCCGTTACAAAGCTATTCTGATATTACTCGAAGTCTATCTCTTCTGATCTCTATTGATATCGACCTCGATCTGGAAAAAGACTTCAATTTCGGACTCGACGCCTTAGCTCTTCGACATAACGTCCCAATCTCGATCAAATAGTGAAATCGGGTAGTTTCGATTTCTACCGTATACAGATAGTCCCCTGGTATCTTAGAATGTAATGATAAGAAACGACTTGAGCCTGGATTTTCTTATGACCTCGATAGACAGTGATGTCATCCTCATGACGTAAGCGGTGGAAGTGACTGAAACATCCAGTTGGTACAGTTCCCCAAACCATTAATGCACGTCAGTGGGTGGTCGGCCACTAGCATCGTCGAACCGTCACCGTAATTCTATAAATGTGGACTCTTTTGTTGAATCAAAACTTTTACTTTCATCTTCTTCACAGCCGGCCAGTGACAAAATGTCAGCGGAACCGCTCCTTAGTGAGTATGTTCCCGACACATGTGTCCTAAAATCTTACTTCAAAGTCGAGAACCTCCATCGATCCATGGTTGATGCGAGCATGTGTCGATATATATTAGGATCGATAACAGCGGGATATCTAGAGGACATTAAAAGGGATGGTAACTGGGGGGACGGAGTTTTTGTACATATCCCTTCTCCTGAAGAAAGTATTACCTCCCACGTGGAAGGTTTTTAAGTGTTTACACTTACCCTTTCACGTTGGGTCCCCTCGATCCAGTTGTCATAGATTTCTGTAAGAGGTACCAAGTGACCCTAGGCTAAGTTCATCCTTCCTCTATCACATCGTAATCATGATCTGGTTCTTCTCCAGCAAAATCGAGGGGCTTCCCTTCACCCTCAACCATCTCAACAGGTTATATCGACCCTGAATCTTTCGAGGGTTGATCAAGTTTTAACGTCGAGAAAATAAGGCACTGTTCTCGAGTATCGACGAGGACAAGGACCAACGACAGATGAGTCGGCTTGTTCGGGTGAGGACTTGCGACCTTATCCCAAAGGAGAAAATGTCATTTTCCGAGAAGTGTAACCTCAAGCGTAAGTAACATTTTACTCATTAGTTTCTGTTTTCCTATTTTTTGATTTATTTAACGTCTTCATTTGTCATGCAGCGGCTGCCTGGATACCTCGAACGGTTCCTGACCTCGAGGACTGGGTTCAAAAGTTGGCCTCGACTTCCTCTTATGTCGAGCGTTGTTGGCATGACTTGGCAAAAGGCAAATGGGAGGCAAAGAATCACGGTGAGTTTTTCTTCCTTATTTGCGAGGTGTCGATCATATTTCTTTTACTTACTTAGTTTATTTTTATGCAGGACTGAACAAGGAACAAAAGTTGCTCGATTCACATTGGCTGAGGATGGTACATTGTACAGGAGGACATTCGACGAACCTTTAGCAATATGCCTGGGGCCAGGAGACACCGATTATATCCTACGAGAAATTCACTAAGGTACTTATGGGAACCACTCCAGTGTCGAGTCACTAGTCCACAAAATCATCAGAGCATGACACTATTGGGATAGTATGGAAAAGGACACTAAAGAGTTCGTTCGAAAATGTGATAAGTTTCAAAGGTATGCAGCAATGATCCACTAGCCCGGAGAACAACTTTATTCAATCCTATCTCCATGGCCATTTATGAAATGGGGGATGGATATCGTCGGCCCTCTGCTCTCGGCCCCATGTAAAGCTAAATTCATTTTATTTATGACTAACTATTTCTCTAAATGGGTTGAAGCACAAGCCTTCGAGAAAGTAAGAAAAAACTAAGTTATAGACTTCATTTGGGATCACATCATATGCCGATTCGGGATACCTTCCGAGATTGTATGCGACAATGGAAAGAAATTCATCGACAGTAAGGTAACAAAGTTTCTCGAAGATCACAAAATAAAGAGAATCTTATTGACACCATATCATCCTAGCGGAAATGGGCAAGCCGAATCGACGAACAAAATCGTCATTCAGAATCTAAAGAAAAGGTTGAACGACTCCAAGGGAAAATGGAGAGAGATTCTACCCGAAGTCCTTTGGGCATATCGAATGATGTCGAAATCGAGTACGAGGGCAACGACGTTCTCCTTAGTATACGGTGTTGAAGCCTTGATTTCGTTCGAAGTCGGGGAACCAGCGCCATATTTGGACACACGACGGAAGAATCAAATCACGAGGATATGAATACTAGACTCAAACTATTAGATGAAAAATGAGAAGCCGCCCTCGTTCGGATGGCCACGCAAAAACAACGCACCGAAAGATATTATAATCGGAGGACCAACCTTCGCCACTTCGGAATCGGGGACTTAGTCCTGAGGAAAGTCACCATCAACACTCGAGACCCTAATGAAGGAAAACTCATCCCAAAATTGGGAAGGACCCTATCAATTCCTAAATATTGTGGGAAAGGGATCTTACAAGCTGGGCACGATAAATAGCGAGCAACTACCGAATAATTGGAACATCTCACTCCTCAAGCGATATTATTGTTAAGGTATGACCTTCTCCTTTTTCATTTACATTTTACACTAACTCATTTTCAGGTGTTCGAGCGAAGGTATCAAAGTTCTCATCAAGCATGAAGATATTAGGACCTTAAAGCATGCGTTGCACTCGTTTTCCCTTCGATCGGTTTTTATCCCAAATGGATTTTTTCTGGCAAGATTTTTAACGAGACAACCATTGTTCGTGATGACTTAGAGTATCCGAGGTCTCCCTACAATCAACCTCGAATACTGGGGGGCATCACCCTCAGATGTTATATCTTCAGGGAAAATACTTCGTGTCAAAGGGGCCTAGATAGGAAAACTTTGTAATGGGCCAAACGGTTGAATGAACCGTGTCCGTATAGATTAGTCGAGCCCCAATTGCAAAACATCTACGCATGCATAAACTATTCAAATAAGTATTTTTCCTTATCAGATATCTTCTGCCTCAATGAAAATTTTCTACTTTACAAGCTCCCTACTTATGATTTTTGTGAAAAATGGCTCAAGGGACAAGTTCAACTACACCTCGAACAATCAACTCCATACTAGGGGACTGCTGTCGAAAATTAACATATTTCGAACTATCTAACTTCGAAACCGTAAGACCTCAATAAGAAAACCCTCGATTCATAGGCCAAGTCCACCGTTCTCGGGGACTAACACTTTGAACAAGTTCGAAGTGTTATTGGGAAAATAAGCCCAAGAGGCATACCCAAAGGCTACGGCCAAACTAACGTTGTTCGGAGACGTCTGAATCCCGCAATAAAAACAGGCCTTCAAATTATTTGAAAAAACAGTTAAAAAAAGGCTACCCTCGGTAAAATAATTAAAATGCTTCAATAATATCAGCCCTCGAAAAAACTTTAACAGGTATCGAGTTATTCAAATACAAATTTGTTCTAAGGCACAAATAGTAAACGGGTTTCGATCAATATTAAGCCCTCAAAAAAACCAATGGGTAAAAAATTCATACTAAGGCATAAGAAAATTTTTATAAAGCCTTTAAGCCGAAAAAGGGGAAAAAATCCATTCTTTTAAGGCCATATCGTCCCGACTCAAAGAGCCTAAGGGCCATTACATTTTACAGTTCGAGAATCCGTTCTCACTCAATTCGAACCTAAGGGTTCCACTACTTCGAGCTCGAGTAAAAACTCACTCAGACTACAGTTCGAGAATCCATTCTCACTCAATACAAACCTAAGGGTTCTATTACTTAGAGTTCGATTTTTACTCAAACTCGACTATAAAATCAGTATTATTGTGACTTCGGTCAAGTTTCCCAAAACCGAAGTCTCAAACATATTATTCAAGGCATAGAGTGTGCTGAAATTTAACAAGGCACAAAGCAAGTTTGAAGACAAAATTTTGAGAAGGAATTCAAACGGGAAACTTCTTTATATATATATACTTGAACAAAAATATGTACAAAAGACCGAAAAAGGTCCTACACAAAAGAAAAGAAAAAAGTACAAGTCCTAGCTATGATCGGGGGCAACTTCTTCCTCGGGCCCCCCACCCTTGTCGGACCCGCGCTTACTACCCTTATCATCGTCTTCATCATCGGAGGAGGCTAATAACCTGGCGTCGACTTCGTACATCTTTGCTTGGGCTATCTCCTCAGAAAGGTCGAAGCCTCGGGCATGAATCTCCTTGAGGGTTTTCTCCGAGATTAACACTTAGCCAGCTCAGCAGTCTATTGCACCCGATTGGTAGCCTCCCTCAGCTGAGTTTGAGCAGCCTCGGCATCAACCAGGTTTATAGATACCGACTTATCGGCTTGGGCCTTTGCTTTTTCGGCCTTAATTTGGGCCCTAGCAAAATCGGCCTCGAGTTCCTCGATCCTTTTGGCCTGAGCCGAGCACTTCTCCCTAGTACTCAGAAGTTGGACTTCGGTCGATAACAGTTAGGCCAAGGCAGCCTACTTCTCCACAGCAAGACGGTCCATGCCCTCCTTCCACTGATGGAAATTAGCTTTAACTTGATCGACCTCCCCCCGGAACAACTCGATCTTCTCAATTTTTCTGCTGCAACTGAGACATCAAAACGTTATCTTCGAACCTTGGATTGAGACCGTATTTTTTCAAAAGTATGATTACCTGCTTTTTCAGCTCAGCTTCCTCCTTATAGGCCATGTCCAAATCAGCTCGAAGGTCCCTAAGCTCCTCATCCTTCTTCCCACAGAGGAGCTTGAGAGTATTTTTCTCCTCCGCAAGCCTTTGAAGATCGGCCTCACACTGGCTTAAGTCAGCCCGAAACTTGGAGAAGGACTATATGAGAAAAAATGGAAGGTAGATACAAGAAAGGTAAAATGAAATAAAATTACACCAGCAAGATTAACACTTACTCGGCTCAGAAGGTGTTGGGCCTCTTCGAAGAGGGTAGATGCATCGTTGAGTTCAGAGGCATAGCCCGAGAATCTCTTGTTGTCTCTTCGGAGAAGGCCGGTATAAAAGGCAAGTGACCTACTGTCACTGCCCCGAGTGATACACCGAGCGTGTCGCTCTGTTCAAATATGGGGGATTTCAGAACCAGCCCCCTCTGCTATGTTTTTTTTTTTGGGCGAGTAATGATCTCAACCTCGGATGATTCGGGGGCCTTGACCGAATCTTTCTTAGAAACCTCCTCCTGACGAGGCAAGGTCTCGACAGCCACCACCGGTTTAGGGGACTTGGCGGTCTCGGCAGTCTTCTGTGGTCGAATCACCAATGCCGAGTCATCGCCCTCTTCTTCTTCTCTCAGACTTTGGACCAAATATATGGTGAGAGGAATGATTTTCCTTCTGGTCCTTCGATCGGGAGAACTTTTGGGTTTGGGGTCCTTGGACAACGAGGCGCCCTTCCTCTTATTATCTTTCCCCGATTTCAGAACCGAGGACTTAGTCTCTTTGTCGCTGCTCAGAGGCCTCAAAACCGCGTCCTTGATTATTTAGGGTTCTATGGGAGCTTTCCATTTTTCAAATACTCGATATATATTTATTCCTCCAATCCCAGGTTAGGCTTGTGGAGTTTATCTGAGCGTGACCTTCTTCGATTACATATTTTGAGAGTTGAACGACGGTCCTCGAGCTAATTTCGTCATCCTCGGTTGATGATCCCAGATTAGCAAGGCATCGGCTTCACTGTTCTGTTCTCGAGGTATGTGCTGCAGATTCCATTCTTTAAAGCGATGTAATGTCACTTGCAACTTATCCAAATACCTTTGCATTCTGTCCTCTCGAACCTCGAATGTTCTGTTTACTTGGTTTACTAACAGTATGGAGTCGCACTTGGATTCGATGACTTCCTCTCCCAAGCTTTTAGCTAGTTCGACACATGCAATCATGGCCTCATACTCGGCCTCGTTGTTAGTCAACTTAAAAGTTTTGATAGATTGTCTAATAGTATTGCCTGTGGGCGGCTTCAAAATGATGCCTAGTTCGGACCCCTTCACATTCGAAGCACCATCTGTAAAAAGGGTCCACACCCCGATGATGTACCCGATTTCAACAAAATTTCCTTTTTAACTTCGGGTACAAGGGTTAGCGTGAAGTCGGCCACGAAGTCTGCCAAAATTTGAGACTTGATGGTCGTTCGGGGTTGATATTCGATATCGTACCCATTGATTTTGACGACCCACTTGGACAATCGTCCCGACAGTCCGGGCTTATGTAAAACATTACGAAGTGGGTAAGTGGTCAGTACACATATTGGGTGACATTGAAAAAATGGTTTTAGCTTCCTAGAGGCGCTTATTAGAGCAAGTGCCAATTTTTCTAGTGTGGATATCTAGTTTCTACTTCTCCTAGAGTTCGACTTACATAATAAACAGGAAATTGCATACCCTGCTCTTCTCGAACTAGGACACCCTTTATGCCTTTGGAGTATGAAGAAATGGTGGGCTCGAGAGGTGCCGTTTCAATTCCTCTAACTCATGCTGGCATTCCGGGGTACATGCAAAATTATTCTTCTTTTTGAGTAGTGAGAAGAACCTATGGATCCGATCTGACGGTCTCGAGATGAATCGACCTAAAACAGCTATCCGCCCTGTCAGCCTTTGTATGGCTTTAATTCTTTCCACGACAGTGATGTCTTCAATAGCCTTGATTTTATCGGGGTTGATCTTGATCCCCCGATTTGATACCATGAAGTCAAGGAAATTCCTCGATTTGACCCCGAAAGCACACTTCTCGGGGTTGAGCTTCATGTTGTATTTTCTCAATATCTAGAATGTTTCCTGTAAATGTGTCAAATAGTCCTTTGCGCACAGGGAGTTAACTAGAATATCATCAATATATACTTCCATTTATTTACCTATCTATTTGTTGGTTGATTTCCCAATGCACACGCAAGTGTACGTGGTCGACAAGTAATATAGGAT
>ML324976.1:0-17236 GCA_005239505.1 Nicotiana paniculata | reverse complement strand
GTTTAAAAATATTAGGCTTAATATGTTTTACTCATCTTGTTAATATTTGATCCTTTTCACTTTTAAAGGATGCGTCTTTGCTAACGTGGCGATAAAATTATGAAGACCGATAAATAGGAGTTTGGATGCTTACATGTTTTTCTTTAATTTGTAAAGGTAAAAGGTACATAAAGTTATAGTACTTCAATAATTCAAATTATAGAACCAAATATTTTGGTTAAGATGCAACCATGACTCAATTTGAAGGTTAGTGTAGGGTGAGAAGTGATTGTAGAAAGATACTATGTACTATCTCCTATAAGAAATCATAGAATTACAAAATAGACTTAAAAGTGGTATTATTAACTCAACACCTACAAAACTGATAGAGTAAAACATAGCAACTTTAAGGGCAATGGTTGAATGTGAGGACGGGAAAAAACTTTCTATTACCCTTATTATAAATAGAATATTAAGCCAAAAAATATTTACTTGCTTCTAAACCTTATTAAATCAAGAGAAAAGAATATGTAACACACTTTAAAATTACATAATTTGTGTAATATTTAGTAAGAGTAGCTGTTTAAGGGAGAGTTGGCTGTGAGATGATAATAATCATTAATAGTAGTTATTTAAGCGGCGCTCACATAATCATTCTAATAGAAATATGTACATAGAAATGTGTGGGAATGATAAATTTACGCGGGGTCCATTGATCATAATAGCCTTTAACCTTGCTTAACGTGTAAATTACAAATTAAATAGGGCCTACTGTTGCAGCAAACTCACACGTGTTACTGAGACATTAAATGTGTGTTTGTTATGACAGAAAATATTTTCCGTGGAAAATATTTTTCAAGAAAATATTTTCTTGGAAAACAAATAGTAATCTTATTCATTTTTCGGTGTTTGGTACGCAAGTTACGAAAAATATTTTCTCAAGAGTATTCTTAAATAATTTTGATACAATAAACATGAAGCCATAAACTTTCGAACCAACAACCTTCCGAAACCACAAATTAAATAAACTTCTGAACCACAAAACTTTCAAAACTGCGAAATTTCGAACCCGTAAACTTCGAAACACATATACCTCCGAACTCATAATTTTGAAACTTATAAAATTTTGAACTTGTAAACCGAAAGATGAAAAAAGNAATTGAAATATTACAAAAAAAATTTAAAAAAAAAATTGTGCGAGGGTGGGGATGGTTGGGGGTGGGGTAGGGAGTGGTGTAGAAAAACGAAAAATAGAAATTTGAAATAACAAAAAAAAAGTTTAAAAAAAAATTGTGGGTGGGAGTGGATGGGGTAGTAGGATGGGTGGTGACGGAAAGAAAAATCTTTTTGGAGAGAGGGCATGGGGTGGTGTTAGGTGGGTTGGGTGTGGGGTGGGTTGGTGAGGGTATGAAATAGGGTGGGGAAGCTTGAGAAAGAGTTTTGGAAAATATTTTTCCTTCTCTTGATAGGAAAAATATTTTCCTCCAATTTGAGGAAAATGAGTTGATGCGGAAAATATTTTTCAAAACATTTAAGTCAACAAAACATGAGAAAATTGGAAAATATTTTCCTTCATACCAAACACACCCTAAGTGATATGGAAAGTAATTTGACATTAAAAATAAGACGAGGACATAAAAATTATTAAGTGAAAAGTTTATATTTTTTTTGGAAATGTATGTGAGGGCTATAAAAGTCCTTTGATTCTCCCTTATTATATATAGTAAATAATAATCCTTGGATGAGATGGTAGTCACAAATTAACTTCTACGTTGTATTTCCTTCATTTTAATTTAGATGACACACTTTTCATATTAGTTCATTCCAAAAATAATCATACATTTATATAAATATAAATAATTCAACTTTAAATTTTTTATTTTACCTATTTTACCCTTAATGAGAATCTTTTATAATAACACAAATATCATGATTCCACAAAGCTTTTACCCGTTTTGACCACGAATTTCAAAAGTTTTTTTTTCTTAAACTTCATGCTGAGTCAAATTATCTTGTCAAAACTGAAATGGATGAAGTATAAGATTTCGAGTCTCAAACCATTATTTAAAAAAGAAAATACTGATCAGGAATGTTGATCTACGTAACTGACACTAGTTGTGACGATATTTGCAGAAGTGGAAAAATTGCGTCAAACAGATCAGAATAATGTAACCTGAATTTTTGCAATTTCCTGAGCCTAGCGCACGCTAGTACATCAAGATATTCTTGTGTCACGATCCGAAATTCCCACCGTCGAAATTGTGATAGCTCCTAACATCACACTTGTCAGGCAAGCCAATATTAGAGATTGTTTAGCCGTTTATGTCCATTTCTAGAAATTAACAGTAATTAGGCAAAATAAAGTAGAATAACTTTAAGGTATATAGAAATCGAAATCATTTACATTTTGTTGAGCAGAATGGGCCTCCGTTAAGGACTTCTTCAGACCAGGCCCAACGGCCCACGTACTAATACACTTACATAGCTGTATATTTGATAGATTCTTTAGCCATTTCATGTCTTTGTAAATATAGCCATCTTATAACACTAGTACATATACTTGTATTTCTAGAATAAGTGGTTATGGATTCATAATAAAGAATAGAGAGCCTTCTCCGATAATTCTTTTTCTTCTTTTCTCTTTCCTGTACAATTAGGGTTTCCTCCATTGAAACCCATAACATGAGCTCATTCTGAGCTTCTAACATGATATCATAGCGGGTAAACAAACTCCGTTTGTTCTCGTCTTTCTTTCGATCCTACCCTCGTCATTTGATTTTGTGGTTTTCGACAAGTTCGAAGAAACCCTAACTTCCGAAGAAGGTTTGTTATCTGGTGGAATTTCAAGGTTTCTGTCCTCATCTATGGTGAAATGACAGATGTGGTTCCCTTATACTGGTCATCTTCTTAACTCGTCAAGAGGTTTGCTGCTGATTTTAGTCTGTTGAAACAGAACCGGTATTATCTTCCTCAAACTTCAATTGTTATTGTAATTTTTCATCAACCTTAGCCGTATAGATTTTTGTTGCTATGATTGTGGTGTCAAAATTGAGTTTTGGCTATGGCTACTGACAATGTTAACTCTTCAGAGGGTTTTTCAACTTTTACCTTAGATTTTTCACATTCTTTCTACGTACACCCTTCTGATAGTCCCGGTACTCATTTAGTCTCCCCTCCTTTTGATGGAACTGGTTTTGTGGCTTGGAGGAAGAGCATGCTTGTGTCTCTTTCTGCCAGAAACAAATTAGGGCTAATTAATGGCCGTCACGATAAACCTGCTGAGGATTCTCCTTACTATCCCTATTGGGAAAGGTGTAACGACATGGTGATTGCTTGGATTACCAATTCTTTGTCTAGAGAAATTGCTACCAGTGTCTTAGGGTATGACATTGCTAGAGAGATGTGGTTGGATATAAATAAGAGGTTTGGTCAATCTAATGGGTCAAAATTTATTCAAATCCAAAGGGAGATTGGTTCTATCTCCCAAGGAACCTCAGACATAGCTTCATATTTCACCAGACTACGCAGTCTTTGGGATGAGATGAATACAACTTATGTCGGACCTATTTGCTCATGTGGAGCCCTTCCTAAATTTCTAGAGGAGCTCAAACTATTCTGGTTTCTAGCTGGGCTAAATGATCCATACTCCACAGTCAAAAGCAGCATTCTTATGATAACCCCTCTCCCAACTGTCAGTAAGGCTTACTCTATTCTTCAGCATGATGAGAAACAAAGAGAGAAAACACCTTCTTGTTCTCCAGGTTTTCGGTTGTATTTGTCTCTTTCTCTGCCTCTTCTGAACCTAACAATGGGCAAAGATCTTTTAATCAGAGAATTTAATTTGAGACAAAGAAATCAAATCAGTCTGTGTCTTGCAAATACTGCAAGAAACCTGGACACAATGTTGAAAAGTGTTATAAACTCTATGGATTTCCTTCTGATTTCAAATTCAACAAGAACAGAAGATCAGCCTCTTGTGTGATTGTTGATACTTCTTCCTTTGGTATTCTATCAGCTTCTCCCCAAGGTTCCATAACTCCTGATATTTCTTCACATGGTTTTACTCAAGAACAATATCAATACCTTCTGAGTTTAAACAATCTCATATCTACCCTGGGTCAAACAACAATAACCTGACTTCTGCTAGTTCTGGAGAAAACACTGCTTACACAAACTTTGCAGGTTTGTTCTGTAGTTAAATCTATGGATTTTCATGCTTGTGCATCATCTCAATTCACTATAGACACTTGGATACTAGACTCTGGGGCCACTAATCACATGACTCCTCACAAACATTTACTTCACTATTTAACACCACTAGTTAGACCTTACTTGATAACATTACCAAATGGGTACAAAGTCAAGGTTGTCTCCACTGGTTCTTTGCACCTTAGATCTGATATAATTCTTCACAATGTTCTTCTTGTTCCCTCTTTCCAATTCAATTTAATTTCAATTTACCATCTTCTTTTACAGTTTAACTGTTATGCAGTCCTCACCATTTCTAAATGTTTTTCCTCTATCTTGCTGATGATGCCCAATCTCTTGTTTGTGCTTTACCTTCATCTTGTAATGTTTCTGATTCTGCTGTTTTTACATGTTCTAATTCTACTTCTGTTACAATAGGATGAAATCCTTTCCTTTCATTTCTGATAAAATTTCTTCCAAACAACCTTTTATATGTCTTGTTTGTCCTATGGCTAGATAACATAGACTCTCCTTTCCGGATAGTTCCATTCACTCTACAGCCCCTTTTCAGTTGGTTCACATTGATATTTGGGGTCCTTATAACACCTCCACTTATAACGGTTTCAAGTATTTTCTAACTCTAGTAGATGATTACACTAGAGTAACTTGGACACACCTACCCTCTTCTAAAAGCAATGCTCTTTTTGTACTGAAATCTTTCACCTCTATGGTTCAAACTCAATTCCACACTTTAGTTAAATATTTCAGGTTTGATAATGCATTTGAATTAGGAACTAGTTCTGAATGTAAATATTTCTTTAATACTCAAGGTATCCTTCACCAAACAACCATTCCTCACACTCCTCAACAAAATGGTGTTGTGAAAAGAAAACACACGCACCTCTTAGAAACTTCTAGAGCTTTACTTTTTCATTCACACTTACCTACAAAGTATTGGGGTGAATGTGTTCTCACAGCCACATACCTCATTAATAGATTTCCCTCCACTGTTCTGAACAACATATCCCCCTATGAAAAATGGCATGGTCATCCTCCTCAGTATGATCATCTTAGATCCTTTGGCTGTTTATGCTATGCCACCACACATAAATCTGGGAGAGACAAGTTTCAACCAAGAGCACTACTTTGCATATTTCTTTTTTATCCCTGTGGCAAGAACGGTTACAAGCTTCTCACTCTTTCCAATCATTTGATCCTATATTCCAGAGATGTTGTATTCCATGAATATTTATTTCCTTATTCCTCTCCAACTTCACAGATTTTTTCTTCTTCCCCTACTTTTTTTTGTAGATTTACCTAACCTTCCTCCTTCTCCCACTTCTACTTCTGCTCCTTCTTCTATTTTTTCTCCTCCTGTTGTGTCTCATTCTCCTCCTTCCATCCTTACTTCTCCTTCTATTTCTCCACCTGTTATGCCCTCTTATCCTTCTATTCCTCTTAGGCATTCCTCCAGAATCAGTATTCCTCCTGCTCATTTAAGGGATTACATGCTCCCAAAGTTTCTACTTCTCAGGCTTCTAAGGTCTCTTTTTCTGTTTTGCACATGCATGAGCCCCAGTTTTATCAACAGGATGCATTCATCCTGCTTGGCAGGAGGCCATGCTAAAGGAATTTCAAGCTTTAAATGCAAACCACACTTGGGACATTGTCCACCTTCCCCCTCACAAGAAGCCTATATCTTGTAAATGGGTCTACGAGATCAAACAAAGATCTGATGGTTCAATTGAAAGGTACAAGGCTATATTAGTGATAAGGGTTGACACTCAAAAAGAAGGCATTGATTACAATGAGACATTTTCTCTTGTGGTCAAATTCACCACCATTAAATGCCTTCTTACCATTGCTGCTTCAAGGAATTGTACTGTATATCAACTAGATGTCAACAATGCTTTTTTACATGGTGATCTTCAAGATCCCTCTTGGTTTACAGTTTTCTTCTATATCATCCTCTTCCTCCTCTCCATTGGTTTGTAAGATATGAAAGTCTTTATATGGCCTCAAGCAGGCTTTTAGACAGTGGTTTTCTAAACTGTCTGAGGCCTTGCTTAGTCGAGGCTACATTCCAAGTAAAAATGATTATTCTCTTTTTCTCAAGTCTACTAGCAGTTCTCTCATAGTTTTGGTTGTTTATGTTGATGACATCCTCCTAGCTGGTGATGATATTTCTGAACTGGACTCTGTCAAGTCTTTCCTCGATGCTCAATTCAAAATCAAGGATCTCGGGTCTATTCATTATTTTCTGGGCCTTGAAGTCACTAAAGTTGAAACTGGTTTTCTTATGACTCAACACAAATTTACATCTGATTTACTCTCAGGGTTTCATTGCCAAAATTTCTCCTCTGTGGTCACTCCTCTAGATGGTTCAGTCAAACTCTCAACTGATATGAGGGAGCGTTTATCTGATCCTAGTACTTATAGGAGGATAAATGGAAAACTTAATTTTCTCCAGCACACCAGACCTGATATTGCCTTCTCAGTGCAGCATCTCAGCCAATTTCTCCAAGCTCCTCAAGTTCCCCACATGTTTGCTGCTATACATGTTCTGAGATATCTATCTGCTGCCCCTGCTATGGGCATTCTCCTCTCTCCTGGAGCTGATTTTACTCTCCAGGCTTATTCTGATTCAGATTGGGCAGCATGTGCCATGTCCAGGAAGTCAGTCTCAGGTTATTTCATCACTCTTGGTGGCTGCCCTGTTTCTTTGGAGAGCAAGAAATAGCAAACTGTGTCATTGTCCTCTGCTGAGGCTGAATATCGAGCTCTTTGATTCATCGTTGCAGAGGTGTACTGGTTAATCAGATTACTTATTGATTTTGGTATCTCTATTACTCACCTTGTTCCTATTTTCTATCACAACTAGGATGCCCTCCACATTGCTAAGAAGTATTCCATGAGCGCACCAAACACATCGAGATTGACTGTCATTATGTGTGGGATAGAGTTATTTCTAGTTTGGTCTCCTTTCATTATATTGCAAATGCTAACCAACTGGCTGATATATGATCAAGCCCCTTACAGGTCTTGCTCATCATCATTTACTGGGTAAGCTTGGAGTGTTGTCACCCCCAAGCTTGAGGGGGGGTGTTGAGCAGAATGGGCCTCCGTTCAGGACTTCTTCAGACCAGGCCCAACGGCCCACATACTAATACACTTACATAGCTGTATATTTGATAGATTCTTTAGCCATTTCATATCTTTTAAATATAGCCATCTTATAACACTAGTATATATACTTGTATTTCTAGAATAAGTGGTTATGGATTCATAATAAAGAATAGAGAGCCTTCTTCGATAATTCTTTTTCTTCTTTTCTCTTTCCTGTACAGTTAGGGTTTCCTCCATTGAAACCCATAACATGAGCTCATTCTGAGCTTCTAACATGGTATCAGAGCGGGTAAAAAAATTCCATTTGGTCTCCTCTTTCTTCCGATCCTACCCTCGTCATTTGATTCTGTGATTTTCGACAAGTTCGAAGAAACCCTAAGTTCCGAAGAAGGTTTGTTATCTGGTGGAATTTCAAGGTTTCTGTTCTCATCTACGGTGAAATAACAGTTGTGGTTCCCTTCTACTGGTCATCTTCTTAACTCGTCAAGAGGTTTGTTGCTGATTTTAGTCTGTTGAAATAGAACCAGTATTATCTTCCTCAAAATTCAAACATGAGTCTAAAAGAAATTTACATATGTGTTTGGAAAGAAAGAAAAATAGTAATAAAGAGATGTATAAGGGGACCCAGGGCCTGCGGACACCAGCAGGACTACCTTAGGTCTTCGACGGTGAACCTGAACCAAATCTCTCAGTCAACCACAACTTGTTCCGAAATCTGCATAAGAAGTGCAGAGTGCAATATCAGTACAATCGATCCCATGTACTAGTAAGTGTCGAGCCTAACCTCGACGAAGGTATGACGAGGCTACGGCGGGACACCCCCAATATATGCTACAGTCGATAAATAATAAGGCAGGAAAGAAGTACAGTAATTTAAGGCAGTAAATTGCAAGAATAAATGCGTAACCTCAGTGTCTTATCAATATCCAGCTATAGCCAATCCTTAGACGAAATGTAAAAACATCGAAAAACTTACGGAGACAACGAAGAATAAATAAACACACATATTGATGCGGCGCGTATCCTGATCCCACCAATCCTCCCTTATTCCTCCGTAACAATTACAATATATATATATATATATATATATATATATATATATATATATATATATATATATATATATATATATATGTTGCAGCGTGCAAATCGATCCCACCATATATCAATATCAACATAATAATTCACCCTCATTACTTCGTATCAATTCTCCCTTATTCCTCCTGTTACGGCATGCAACCCGATCCCACCGAATAATCATAGTCACCCTTATTTCTCCTCATCAATCCTCCCTTATTCCTCCTGTTGCGGCGTGCAGCCCGATCCCACCATATTATAGTAAATCACACATAGTATACATAAATTTCGTAAAATCCACACAAGGCCCTTACCAACACTTGAAATTTGGAACAAAGCAACCGGGAGCCGTATAAATAATAAAACTCAATAAGTTTACTACTACACAGCGAGACCAATCCCTGATATCACAGAAATTGCCAATAAGAGCAGTTTAAACCAATAAAAGGGGAAGCAATAATCCTACAGGGGAACAAATATGCAACAGGTAACAATTAAGCATGAAATTACAGTTAGACATGTAACAAGTAAGGCAAGAAGGAAAACAATATAAGAAAAAACGGAAGAAAACAGGTAAAACCAGTAAATTGGAGGCGCATAGGTACTCATCACCTCACATATACGCCTCTCACATGATTTATCACATAACAAACAATTCAAAGGTTCCTAAACCCTCAAGTCAAGGTTACACACAACACTTACCTCGATCCGCAGGCCACTCACTGCTCAAGTACCACTTTTCCTCTAGAATTTACCTCCAACACACTCGTATCTAGTCATAATTCGCTTAATAACACCAATTTTCGCTAAAGGAATCAATCTCAATACACAGTTATAGAAATCCCGAATGTTCCCCCAAAAAGTCAAAAATCGACACCGAACCCGCTTGGTCAAAACTCGAGTTTCAGACCAAAATTCGTTTACCCATTCACCCCCGAGCTCGAATATGTAATTAGTTCCGGAATTCGATCTCAAATCGAGGTCTAAATCCCCAAATCTGTAATATTCTCAATTCCCCCAAAATCCCTAATTTCTACCCTTAAAGAACAAGCTTTAAGCCTAGGAATTCAATGAATGATAAGAAAACAAGTTAAGAAGTGAAAACCTATGATTTGGTGTTGAAACCCCTCTTAAAAAATCGCCCTAGGTCGAGTTCTAGTGATGTAAAATGAAAATTGGGACTAATCCCGATTTTGTTCTGTTTTGAAAAACACTGGACAGGTCTTCATCGCGTTCGCGAGAGACCTGTCGCGATCGCGATGCACAGCGGCCCAAAGGCCTACGCGTTCGCGAAAACCTCCTCGAGTTCGCGAAGTCTATGCCCCCTGGCCTTCGCGTTTGCGAACCATGGGTCGCGTTTGCGTTGAGCTGGTCACATTTGTGAAGGGTAAAACCCCCATCGCCTCGCTTTCGCGACCCAGTCTTCGCGTTCGCGTAGAAGAAACTCTTCCCCATCCCTATTTCCCTTTCGCGATCGCGGGAGAGGCTTCGCGACCGCAAAGCACAAAGTGGCAACACACCAGCAACAATAGAAACATCAGATTTTCTATGTCTCAAACTACCCGTGGCCTATCCGAAACTCACCTGAGCCCTCGGGGATCCAAACCAAATATGCACACATGTCAAAAAATATCATACGGACTTGCTCGTATGATCAAATTGCCAAAATAACACCTAGAACTAGAATTTGGCACCAAAACCTATGAATTTCTCAAGAACACTTTAAAATTACTATTTTTTCAACCGGACATCCGAATCACGTCAAATTAGTTCCGTTTCTCACCAAATTTTACATACAAGGTTTAAATATCATAAGGGACCTGTACCGGGCACCGGAACTAAAATACGGACCCGATACCATCAAAATAAAGCATTAAGCCAATTCTTTAAAATTATTAATTTTCTGTAATTCAATTTTAGTAAAAAATTCATTTCTCAGGCTAGGGATCTCGAAATTTGATTCCGGGAATACGCCCAGATCCCATATTTTACTACGGACCCACCGGGACCGTCGAAACACGGGTCTGGATATGTTTACTCAAAACGTTGACCGAAGTCAACAAAAATCACTATTAAATGCCAAAAATTATTATTTCTTTAATTTTTCACATAAAGGCGTGGACTAGTGGGGATATCTAGTGAACAAGTGGGGATATCTAGTCCGCATGTCCGACTTGGACTCCCAAGTAGCTGCCTCAACAAGCTGACCTCTCCACCGCACTCGAACTGAAGGATAAATCTTCGATATCAACTGACGGACCTACCGGTCTAGAATGGCTACCGGCTCCTCCTCATAAGTCAAATCCTTGTCCAATTGGACAGAGCTGAAATCTAATATATGGGGCGGGTCACCATGATAATTCCGGAGCATGAACACATGGAATACTGGATGAACTGACTATTATCCAGGAGGAAACGCAAGTCTATAAGCCACCCCCACTCTCTCGAAGATCTCAAACGGCCCGATATACCTAGGGCTCAACTTGTCCTTCTTTCCGAACCTCATGACACCTTTCATGGGTGATACCAAAGCAATACTCTCTCCCCGACCATGAATACCACATCACGAAATCTACGGTCGGCATAACTCTTCTGCCTGGACTGAGCTGTGCGAAGTCGAACCTGGATAATCTTGACCTTGTCCAAGGCCTCGTGTACTAGATATGTACCCAACAACCGATCCTACCTCGACTCAAACCACCCAACTGGCAACCTGTACTGTCTACCACATAATTCCTCATAGGGAGCCATCTGAATGCTCGATTGGTAGTTGTTGTTGTTGGCGAACTCTACAAGGGGAAAAAATTGATCCCATGATCCTCCGAAGTGTATAACACAAGCGCGGAGCATATCCTCGAAGATCTGAATGGTACGCTCAGACTGCCGTCTGTCTGAGGATGGAATGATGTGCTCAGCTCAACCCACATACCTAACTCACACTGTACTTCCCTTCCAAAAGTGCGAGGTAAACTACGTACCACAATCAGAAATGATAGACACAGGCACACCGTGAAGACGGACGATCTCCCAAATATAAATCTATGCCAACCGCTACAAATAATGGGTAACTGCCACATGAATGAGGTGCGCTGACTTAGTCAGCCTATCCACAATAACCTACACGGCGTCGAACTTCCTCTGAGTCCATGGAAGCCTAACAACAAAGTCCATAGTGATACGCTTCTACTTCCATTCAAGAATCTCTATCTACTGAAGCAAGCCACTGGGTCTCTAACGCTCATACTTCACCTGCTGACAATTCAAGCACCAAGCCATATAAGCAACTATATCCTTTTTAATTCTCCTCCACAAATAATGTTGTCGCAGGTCCTAGTACATCTTGGCAGTGCCCGGGTGAATAGAATATAGAGAACTACGAGCCTCATCAAGGATCAACTCACGAAGCCCATCAATATTAGGCACACATACACGAACCTGAATCCTCAAAACGCCATCATCTCCAACTGTAACCTGCTTGGCACCATCGTGCCGAACTGTGTCCCTAAGGACCATCAAGTGAGGGTCATCATAATGCCGATCTTTGATATGCTCAAACAAGGAAGACCGAGCAACTGTACAAGCTAGAACACAGCTGGGATCTGAAATATCAAACCTCACAAACTGATTGGCCAAATTCTGAATATCTGAAGCTAGCGGTCTCTCACCGATTGGAATGAACGCAAGGCTGCTCATACTCACTGCCTTCCTACTCAATGTGTCGGCCACCATATTGGCCTTTCCTGTATGATACAATATAGTGATATCATAGTCTTTGAATAGCTCCAACCACCTCCTCTGCCACAAATTGAGATCCTTTTGCTTGAACAAACACTGAAGGTTATGATGATCCGTGAAAACCTCACATGACACGCCGTAAAGATAATGCCTCCAAATCTTAAGCGCGTGAACAATGGCTGCCAGCTCTAAATCATGAACAGGGTAATTCTTCTCATGAAATTTCAACTGCCGAGATGCATAATCAATCACCTTGCACTCCTTCATCAATACCGCTCTGAGCCCAACACGGGAGGCATCACAATACATCGTGTAAGATCCTAAACCTGATGGTAACACTAACACTGACGTTGTAGTCAAAGTTGTCTTGAGCTTCTGAAAGCTCGCCTCACACTCGTCTAACCATCTGAATGGGGGTACCCTTCTAAGTGAACTTGGTCATCGGGGCTGCTATAGATGAAAACCCCTCCACAAACGACAATAATAACCTGCCAAACCCAAGAAGCTCCTGATCTCCGTAGCTGAAGTGGACCTAGGCTAGTTCTTGACTTCCTCAATCTTCTTAGGATCCACATGAATATCCTTTTCTGATATGACATGACCCAAGAAAGAGAGTGAATCCAACCACAACTCGCACTTTGAAAATTTAGCATACAACTGACTGTCCCTCAAGGTCTAGAGCACTATCCTGAGGTGTTACTCATGCTCCTCCCGACTGCGGGAGTATATCAAAATGTCATCAATAAACACAATCACAAAGGAATCCAAATAAGGCTTGAACACTCGGTTCATCAAGTCCATAAATGTTGTTGGGGCATTAGTCAACCTAAAGGACATCACCGGAAACTCATAATGCCCATACTACGTCTGAAAGGCTGTCCTAAGGACATCGGACGCCCTAATCCTCAACTGATGGTAGCCAGATCTCAAATCAATCTTCAAAAACACATTGGCACCCTGAATCTGATCAAACAAGTCATCAATCCTCGGCAATAGATACTTGTTCTTGATGGTGACTTTGTTCAACAGCCGATAATGTATACACATCCTCATAGGCCCATCCTTCTTCTTCACAAACTAGACCGGTGCACCCCAAGGCGAGACACTAGGTCTACTGAAGCCCTTATCAAGCAAATCCTGTAATTGTTCCTTCAACTCTTTCAACTCTGGCGGGGCCATCCGGTATGGCGGAATAGAAATGGGCTGAGTGCCCGGAGCCAAATCAACGCAACAATCAATATCACTGTCGGGTGGAACCCCCGGCAGGTCTGCAGGAAATATCTCTGGAGACTCACGAACAACAGGCACAGAATCCATGGAAGGAACCTCAGCACTATAATCACGGATTTAAGCCAAATAGGCCAAACACCTCTTCTCGACCATACACCGAGCCTTCATATAAAAAATAACCCTACTGGTAGAATGGCCAGGAGTCCCTCTCCACTCTAATCGAGGCAACCCCGACAAGGCTAATGTCACTGTCTTGGCGTGACAGTCCAAGATAGTGTGATAAGGTGACAGCCAATCCATACCTAATATAACATCGAAATCCACCATATCTAAGAGAAAAAGGTCTACACTAGTCTCAAGGCTCCCAATAGTGACCACACACGAACGATATACACGGTCTACAACAATAGCATCCCCCACGGGCGTGGACATATATACAGGGGTACTCAAAGAATCACGGGGCACAACTAAATATGAAGCAAAATAAGATGACACATAGGAGTAAGTAGACCCCGATCAAATAGAATTGAAGAATCTCTACTGCAAACTGAAACAGTACCTGTAATGATAGCATTGGATGACTCAGACTCAGGTCTGGCTGGGAAAGAATAACATCAAGGTTGGGCCCTAGTACTCTGAATCGTATCCCTGGGACGAACTCTAGCTGGCGGGCCTCCACTTCTAACAGCCTGACCTCCACCTCTAACAATCTGGCCCCTACCTCTGGCTACCTGACCCCTGCCTCTGGCTGGCTAAGCAGGTGGTGTAGCAACTGGTACCGAAACTATGGCACGAGAACCCTGATGCTGTGGCTGAACACCCAATAATCTCGGGAAGGTCCTCTGAATATGCCCATAATCACCACACTCAAAAAATCTGTCCTGAAACTGTGGCTGTGGAAACTAAGAATGACTCTAATGATCCGGCTGACCACGATAATAACTCTGAAGAGGAGGTGCTCGGATAAAAGCTGGTGGTGCACTATAAGCTGGCTGCACAGAAGGAGACACATAAGGACCACGACTCCTTGAAGCATAGTGAGATACCTGCACCGCTGAATGAAATGTCCTAGGAGAATGACCTCTACCAAAAATACCCCTGCCCCCAGATGAGGCGCCGCTGAACCCACCGGTATGACGAGGCCTATTATCTGACCTCTGACTCCACTGTCCAAGAACCATCTCGACTCATTTGTCCACATTGGCCGCATCCTAGAAGGAAATCTCGCTCCCAGTCTCCTTAGCCATCTGCAATCTAATAGGCTGAGCAAGACCCTCAATAAACCTCCTCACCCGCTCTCTCACTGTGGGAATCAAAAGAATAGCATGACGGGCCAAATCCACAAAACGAGTCTCATACTGAGTAACAGTCATGCTGCCCTTCTGGAGACACTCGAACTGACGGCGACGCTCCTCTCTCAAGGTGATAGGCAAGAACTTCTCTAAGAAGAGATGTGATAATTGGTCCCAAGTAAGAGCAGGAGACCGAGCTGCTCTGGTCAATAAATAATCTCTCCACCCTTTCTTGGCGGAACCAGTCATATGAAAAGCAGCAAAGTCGACCCCATTGGTCTCCAATATACCCATATTCCGAAGAACCTCATGACAACTATCAAGATACTTATGGCATTCCTCTGAAGTAGCAGCACCGAAATGAACTGGAAAGAGTTTGGTAAACCTGTCCAATATCTATAAAGCCTCAGAGAACATAGCTGACCCATCAACGGGCTGTGCCGCAGCAACCGACTGAACTACTCCGACGTGATGGGCTGCTGGAGTCTGAAACTGGGGAACCATCTGCTCCGGAGTGTGAGTAGCAGGAGTCTAGGCTCCTTCTCCAGCCTGAGATACGGCTGGTGTCATAGGGAATGCGCCAGTATAGGCCACACTCTCCATAAGTCCCACTAATCGGACCAAGGCATCCTGGAGCACTAGGTTGGCAATAAACCCCTCGGGGACCTGAGCTGGTCCGGCAGGAATAGTCTGAGCTGGAACCTCCTCAGCGAACTCTACCTGAGGCTTCACAGCTAGGGCTGCTTCTCGGGCTCTAGGCTGAGCCCTGCCCCTGCCCCTGCCTCGGCCTCGACCTCTACCCCTGGTAGGAGCTGCTGCCGGAGGATCTGGCTGCTGATCAGCGGAAGAAGCGGTACGTGTTCTCGCTATCTGTGAGAGAATAAGAATAGGAGAGTGTCAAACCTCCTTTTTCCTCCGGTGAGGGTAATAAGGGAGTTTTTTCAATTTAAGTGACATTATTCGGATTTGGAATTTATTTTAGTTTTCAGAGTCGCCACCCGGATTTTTTACGGTGTTCCGGGACACCATTTAGTTATTGAAATCCCAAACCGAGGAATTTTTGACTCTGTTTAAAATGTCTGCGACCAGAAATCCGAGTAAGGAATTCTGTTAACCCGGGAAAAGGTGTTAGGCACTCCCGAATTCCGTGGTTCTAGCACGGTCGCTTAACTATTAATATTTGGCCTAAATTATCTGATTATTTACATATTTTAAACTATTATGTATTTAGCCTTTTTAATTTTTAGCCGCTTTTAATATTTATGGATTTATCGTGGAACAAGTCATGATGGCGTGCACTTGTTGTTTTTGGACATATCATAATCGCGCCACATGAAATGCACCCGCGATTCCAGCATGATATTTTATTATAGTTTGAAGTTAAAGTCGGGGACATGAGTTGCCACACTCGAGTGTAGGTTATATATGATCATGACTATGCCACGGGAACCATACCCATAGCCACGATGATTTATTATTTATTAATTGCTCCTAAAACAAACTATAATGTTCATAAATTATTTTCCTAAAGCTAATTTTAAATTATTGTGAGGCCAATGAATTATGGAAAATGAGATTTGTGAAAGGAAGTACAGAGATGAGGAGTTGGTTATGTCATTTTTAAATGGACAATGAAATTAAAATTCTAAAAATATTACAGAAGATGAAATCACTGAAAACCAAAGATTAGTAAATGAACTCTTACCAAGAAAATTTTGCAGTTGCTTTTTAGGAGCTTTATGAAGAAGAACTATTAAAACAATTTATCAAAATAAAAATGAAGCATAGAGAACAAAATTTCATTAAACCAACACCCAACACCTCCCAACAAAAAATATTTTCGTCTGCATTTGATTTAAGAACTACTGACTTTTACATTTGAGCAAAACGGCCTAATTTCTTAACTAACAGATATTCTCAAGATTACACTTCCAAAATCTAAAATGTACAACATCATCAACAAATTTGCTGATTATTTTATGCCATGATTTTACCACTAAGTCTCATTAAAACAGATAATCCATCTTCTAAACAAATCCTGAAATCCAACGAAAGCTAACAAGCGATTTCGACAAGACAAAAGGAACAAAAAAAAATTAGAACTAAGGAATACTTATGTGTGGCTAGAATTCATGGTTTAACACGTTATATGCCTTACATTTTATGTGCGTTAATGATAAAAATACACTTCGTATGTGCATAATGGAGTCTATTTCATGTGTAGGTGAATTGGAGATGGAAGTCGATCTAAATGGATGCAAAAACGTCAAAAATACGCTCAAGAGGCGAAGAGGAATGCACGGGGCTGTAGCCGGGCGTTTGAGCCTTAAGGCCAGGCCTGGCCTGGCTTTATCCAGGCGTTTGAGCCTTAAGGCCAGGCCTAGCCTGGCTTTATCCAGGCGTTAGAGCCATAACGCCAGGCCTGGCCTAGCTTTATCAGGCGTTTGGGCCATAAAGCCAGGTCCCTGGTCTGGTCCAATCCGAGTTTTGAAGATTTTAAGTGTTTCCCAGTTTGAATAGAAGTCTCCTACATGTTTAGGGTTTACCCCAAACATATAAATAGACCCAAAAACACAACTTGAAGGGAGAGATGCCATTAGAGACAAGAG